>JANTPZ010090520.1:0-30709 GCA_025593235.1 Vachellia pachyceras | reverse complement strand
ACCAGTGGCGGAGCCAGGACCCTGGATCAGTGGGGGCAATTTTTTATTTTCAAACAATGACAACAAGTTTACAAGTGTAAATAATTTGAGTGGGTTCAAATATTAAAAATCAGTGGGTGCAAAATAAAAATCTAACAAGTATTTACATATACCCCGAAAAATTGAGGGGGGGCAATTGCCCACCCTCACCCCAACGTGGCTCCGCCACTGTCTAGAACCATGTAATTTTCATGGTTTAATGCACAAACACATACTATTTCGAATTAAACTCATGGTTAATGACTGTATTGAATTCTACTTTTACAAGCCTATTTCCGTTAAAGTGGCACTCAACGATTAATACCATATTAAATAGTTAGAAGTTGAGGCACGGCACGTAAGTTGTATATATTCGCCCGCTCGATCGTATCATATTAGATTGTTCATGTGGTCATATGAACAGTAATTACAGCATTTGGTGTGCAGTGATCATTATTAGGTATTTACTGTGAGATATTGGTGATGTTTAGCAACCCGTTAAGAAGCCTCTAAAGCACGTTCAACAATATTTTTTCGCAAAACGAGATACTCTCCTTCGCATATTTATCTCGACTTACGCAAAAGTATTTTTCCACCGTGTTTCCAAATGGACATAAGCTCAAGCTTATTTTTTTGAGACATCAGCTCAAGCCTTCAAAAGACGCGAGAAGATCTGATGCATTTTTAAATGCATATTCAAAATCTAGGCATTTAAATAAGCTTGAATCATATGCATCCAAGTTGATATTTAATCATTCAATCTTATTTTAAAGTCTACACTTTGTCTTAAAAGCCTAGAATTCTTTCTCATATGCAATATATATGAGTTTAGTAAGAGATAAAAGATGCACAGTGACAACAATGCAACTGTTCTAGCAAATACGATTAAAAAATGATAACGTTGATTAGTAAGAATATATATTTTCTAAAATCAATCAAGTAAGATGTAAAATTATATTTTATCCTTTTTTCACATAAACTAGGACAAACTTCTATTTTTGATAAGATTAATTATAATTACAATATTTCATTGGGGCATCACCATGATAAACTTACAAAAATTATCATGTTTCAACGAATGATGTAAATCAAGGGAGAGGGACTGAGGTGAACAACTGATGAATACAGATGTTAATATGAACAATGGATTAAGAAACTTAGGGTCTAAGGATAAGTTAATAATTTTATAAATGATCCCGAAAATTGATTTAGATTACATTATGTATAATTAAATATAATAGCGCAAACTTAAAAAAAAAAAAGCAAATGTGATAAGGTTGTAGGGCTTGTAGGTTAGATCTTTTAAAAATATGTATAATCTATTTTTCTAAATAGGCTTGACAACAAGCTTGAGCCAAACCTATTTACTAAATAGGTTGGAATAAGCTTTAAGTAGGTTAGGTCGTAGACTTTTGACGGAGTCATAACCTATTTTCACCCCTACTCATTGAAAGCTCTTATAAGAGTATTCATGAATCATATTCATTAACAAAATTATTATGATACCGATGATTTTATTTTGAACGTGCATTTTAATTAGACTATAAATCATATTTTTATTAATAGATCAATGAACCTATTTGGAAACGAGGGAGGGAGTACTTTTACGCAAGTCAAGGTAAATATGTGATGAAAATTATTTCATTTTACGAAAAAATACTGTTGAACATACGTTTGGACCCCTAAAGTAGTCATTGATGAAGATGTTTGGAACATTTCATACAAGTTTCTATTTTTTTTTCTTTTTATAGAACACGTGAATTTTTGGCATGAAAATATTTAATATGGATCGTACAAAGCAACATAATTCCACAAACCAAAAACGTGCTTCCTTATTATTTCAAGGTGATGCACCTTGCCTTTTGAAAGCCCAAAAAGAAACAAAGAAGAGCGTGAAGCAGCAGGGAAACCACGTTCTTCGTGATAAAGACATATAGGCTTAGTGCTTTTCCAGCACATGATAACACACATAATGGTCAAACTATCGGCTCCTCCTGTCTCTGTCGCTCCCATCTATCTCATCCATTCTCTGATTCACAACAAATTCAACACTTTTCATGTGCCTTCCTTTTATTTTGGTGTTTTCTTATTGCTAACTGAGATAATTATGTTTAAGATACACTCCAACACTAAACGTGGAGACTTCTTTTAATGAGGATTTCGAACATTAGGTTGCCATTTTCTAATTAACTAATAACCCCTTTCGTTAGACCCAACCCTAATTGTATCTTTTTTGGCTAAACACATAGATCATGATACTGAAAACAATTATGTTCGAGGCTCTAGGAGTATATATATCCTTTAATTTTCTGTTTATAATTAATTAAGCTCAAAGATGTTCACTACTAGAAAATCACAGTTTAGCGAGGAAAATTAGCGACGAATTTGAAATTCTTCTCTAAATAGCCAAATTAGCAAGGAATTTAGCGAGGAATAGTAAATTCCTCTCTAATGACCAAATTAGCGAGGAAAATTAGCGACGACTTCGATATTCTTCTCTAAAATACTCAATTAGCGAAGAATATTACACTCCTCTCTAATTTTTCAAATTAGCGAGAAAAATTAGCGACCACTTAGATATTCCTCTCTAATTTTTTTTAAAAATAAAAAATAAATTAAAATATATATTAATAATATTATTTTCAAAAAAATCTTTTTAATTTTTTTATCAGTTTACCCCTCAATTTTCCTTCTCATTCCCATTTTGCTCAAATGAAACAAATTCAAATTTCAAAACTCCCTCCAATTATTCATTCACACTCTTCAAGACGGTCACTTCACATTCTCTCATATCTCACAATGGCCTTCGCGGTCGAGCTGCTCTGCTCTTCAACAATGGCGTCCTTCTGCAACACAGTCATGGCTATCAGTTGCGACAACAGATGGAGTATGGCCTCTCTTCAATCAGCTTTACCGTCCGGTCCTCCTCCTTCTTTCTCTGCGTCGCGGCGCTTCCCTCCCACTGTAACGTTTCCCTCATCGTGTTCTGGTTCACACAGGCTACCAAATTATGTGCCCAAATCCAAATTGTCCCTCAGATTTTTCGATGGCCTTTCTCCTCGAAACCCTCTGTTCTTTTCCAGTGCATCCTCAGGTAGGAGAACTCAATTTAACTTTCCTTTGTTATCTATGTATGGTCAGTTTCAAGTGCGTCGCTATGTTTCTGATCCATTTCTCTTGGTTTGTGCCTGATTTTCCTCTATTTTCTTATATTCTTATGCATACATCCCATATTATGATTGCACCCTGCTTGTCTAATTTATGACTAGTAGTTTTTATGTCTTGCTCTCTGTTGTTGCATAAGTTTGCTGTAATTTGATTACATCTATTCTTTTTTTTTTCCGTTCACCTATTTCCTTAAACTAAAATATGTGAAGTTGTCGGCTGACCCCCCTTAGACGTGACTTGTATGCTTTTCTAGCAAATATTATCCCTTTCTTTTCGCCTAAAAGAATGGTGGTGTGTGCCTACATTGATCTTCTTCTTAGAATTTCACTTTATTGTGCCATATTAGTTAAGACTGCCACATAGAAATTACGACTTGAATATTATATTTTGGAGTTTTGTTGGCATTTTGATTTCCATTGAAGCAACATGTGAAAGGGCTAAAAAGTTCTGGACCTATACAACCTCATATGGTAAGAGAAGAAAATGTTGGAGGCTAGTGCTTTTGCTTTAAATGTGTAGTTGATTTGTATATAAAATTAATGATGAATTTAGCGATAGAATTGTCAAATATAGAAATGTTAAATACACATAGTTGCTCATTTAGCGACGGAATATAATGCATTTAGCGATGGAAAAAGGAAATTTAGACGCGACGGAAAATGCCGTCGCTAAATTTTTCCGTCGCTAATTCCGTTATTAAATTTAGCTACCCTCATTTTAGCGACGGACTTTTTCTGTCACTAAATCTGTTTTTTCCGTCACTAATTTCGTCGCTAAATCCGATTTTTCTGGTAGTGGTAAGAATTTTTATCTATGAATGTCGATGCAGGTTGTGACGAACGGGATTTACGAGAGCGTAGAAGATAGAGCAACAGTGAAATCAGAGGAAGAGAGGATATCTGTAGCCACATTCTACAGTCCAAAGCTAGATGCAGAATTGAGTGCGGCAGGCAGCTTAGTTACTGCGGAGAGGCCAGATTTGTTTAGAGCTACTGGTGTGGCTGAATTTTTCAAAGGCCATCTCTCACGTGAACTCGTTGGAAAATCTTATCTTGATACCATAAGGATCAACCATAATTAATTTATGCATGTCTGTGTATTGCTTAATAAACACCATGAGGATTTATGTGCTCATGGTTTATATCAGAATAAGCAAAGTAAACATTAATGCTCGTACGTCTCTCTCTAAGTGATCTCTGTACTGTGTATCTGATGAATAAATAAATCTGTTTACGTCCACTTCTTGACGTTTATGTTGCACCAAACTTGTCTTCTTCCGTTGGCCAAAACACAGAGAACACTCTCTTCTTTCAACAAGCTTCTACTAATATATTGTTGCAACAAAAAACAAAACGGCTGCTGTTATCATATCGTTGATTATACGCACGATGGAAAAGCTGTCTGTCTAACTTCAGAAGCCTGACTTGCCTGTACAGTGACCTCCGAGAGATAGCAACATCTATTTTTTTATTTAATAAAAATTGATTTATTTGAAAATATTTAGAATATTTCATATTTTTATTCTTCTGTAAATTTTATGGGTAATTAATCGATTATAATTAAGATATAATGTAATATTGGCTTTTGACAAGAGTATATTTAAAAAGGTCTACAATTTTTTTTTCACAAACTTAATGATATAAGCTTTTATAAGTGAAATAGTTATAGCTAATTTATATTGTAGACAGGAAGAGTGTACAGCTGGTTGGATGGAAATATAAAATATTAGATAATATGTGGATATTTATATTGAGTCATCAGAAGGTACATTTGATATTTACCAGATAGTCCCCACACGCCTTATTATATTCCATTAAAATAAAGGATATATACTTTCATTTGGAAGACGGATATAATTTTCATGCATCATTATTATAGTGTTGTACTTAAAAAACTCTGATATGATAAAGACTCCAAAGATTATTTATTTTTCCATTTGGTAATGGCGCTCACCGGAAACAACCCAACAAGACGACAGCTAAAATTGATAACAATGAAATAAATAATCCAGAGGACATGGCAGCAGGTTTGGAGGTGCCCAAATGGAATTTAATGAACATATTCCCTCTGCTTGCCCTCTTAATTAGCCTATTCCATACAGATTAAGCAGTGTGATAAATATATAAAAATATGATATATTTTTTTATCGAATTTGCCTCCCATTTCATTTTTTGTTAACAGTACTTTAATGATATTTTTTTTTATCGAATCTTCCTTGTGTATGAGAGAAAAAGAAGAAAAATGACATCAAATGTTGTTTTGGAACTGAGAAACCACTTATAGTATGAAATAGTTTATTTTAAAATAAAAAATATAAATGATAAAAGAGAGGGAATTGAGAAGTAAATTTGACGCCACATGTTCTTGGGATCTTCACAGTGCATTTATTTACTTTTAATAATCTGTCAACGGATTCCAATAATGCCTCAAATTCAAATGCTTCCCCCTCACTTCATAGCACCACACATAACATAGAATTAATGTATATATGTATATATCCACCCACCCACCCACACACACACACACACATAAAAGATGATGAGCATGTGAGAGAATAACTGAGTAAGTAAATAAGAAGTCCCATGGAAGCAGAAGAGGGGAAGAGGGCGACGAGGGTGGCTTGTGTGAAAGACTTGGCAAAGGAGACGTTAAGCAGAGTTTATATTGATGCAGATATCGATCCTCCTGTCCGCAACTCACCCTCTTGGCCTCAGATCCCTGTAATTGACCTCTCTAAGCTGTTATCCTGTGAGGATGATAATGGTCTGAAAGCAGCCGAGTTGCAGAAATTACACGCTGCATCCCTGCAATGGGGCTTCTTCCAGGTAAATTATATATAATTATGCATGAGACACCTTTCAGTTCCATCCTTAACCCTAATTCTGTATGCATGGATTTCGGGAGCAGGTGATAAATCATGGAGTGAGTGAGGAACTGGTGGAGAAGGTGAAGAGAGGGGTGAAAGAACTGTTCGACCTTCCGATGGAAGAGAAGGACAAGCTGTGGCGGAGAGCTGGAGAGATGGATGGGTTCGGTCAGATGTTTGATGTGTCCGAGCACCAGAAACTGAACTAGGTTGATGTCTTCTACGTCTTCACACTTCCGTCACACTTGAGGAATACTCACATATTCCCTAATATTCCCCTACCTTTCAGGTACGTACGTGTATATAGCAGTGAAACAGTAAAAGAATCAGATATATGCGAAGTAGCTGGAATATTATATATATAATGTGTGATGGATGAACAATAGACGCTGGGAATGAAGAAGGGGGAGATGAAGGAGTCGTTCGGAGAAGGCGGGCAGTCGATGAGGATCAATTACTATCCCCCGTGTCCTCAGGCGGAGGACGTGATCGGCATCAATGCTCACACCGACGGCACCGCCCTCACGGTGCTTCTGCAGGTCAACGACGTGCGCTTCCTCACTCCTTCGTCATCAACATCGGCGATGTTCTCCACGTACGTACGCCTCCTCCATTCATTCTAGCTACCTTCCTTACTTCCTTCACTAATTATTATGTTTTTGTGCCCCTTCATCAACACCCACGCTTAATATAACTCTCAATATTAAATTTAGCAAAGAAGTAGTATTTTATGATGAATGGTTGTCACTGTTTTTCAATGAGCTGGCTTTTTTATCTTTGAAATCTTACTGTGTGTGATTCTTTTTTCATCAGTGATGGTTCAATAGCAGTCTCACCCATAGCTCATAAGGTTGAATTGATACTTTAGTTGTTTGGATATGTTCGCTGAAGTTTAATTTTTAGTTCATCAAATTTCACTCCAGTGTATGATTATCATTATTCATTTCCCTACTCCATTAATATGATCAGCATAAGTATTACCAGTTGCAATTATCAATGCAGGTTCGCGTGTACATACATATAAATATGTATAGTCAGACACAACTGAAAATACAATTCATACCTTAAACTATATATTGCTAGGCTATTTCCAGCCAAGATTGCTTTGCTTCTCTTAATTCGTTGAATGCTTGAGCAACTCATGCTTAATTATTATTACTGTGACCAAAACGGTGTACTTAATAAGGTTTTGGTGTTCCCATTCAATGTGTTAATTCAGTGAGAGTTAATGTTGTCATCACATACATGCTCCTGTTTTCAGAATTTACGTTGAATGTCCTTGTATCTTATTTGATGATGATGATGATTATGTATATGCATGCATAATCATCACATACATGCTCCTGTTTTCAGAATTTATGTTGAATGTATTTGTATCTTATTTGATGATGATGATGATGATTGTGTATATGCATGCATGTGTGTGTGTGAAACAAAGTACTGAAGAAGAGAATTGATGGGAACAGATAATAACAATTTTTTTTTCGGTTGCCCATCCGGTTCACTGGAGCTTCGTTCCGACTACGTCCGGATTCGACCCGCGTTGCGCACCTGGCATAGTGGGTGAGTCTCCCAACGGTGGCTGCTGCATACACAAGGCTCGAACCCGAGACCTTACTTAAGCTGGAACAAGCCCCTTACCACTTGATCTAACTAACCGTTGGTCCAGATAATAACAAATGGGGAGTACAGGAGCGTGGAGCATCGAGCAACAAAAAACTCGAGAATGGAGAGAATATCGATAGCAACATTTTATGGGCCTGCAAGGGAAGGCCCATAAAATGCATGTGATGATTTTTTTATGATGATGATTGTGTATATGCATGCATGTGTGTGTGTGAAACAAAGTACTGAAGAAGAGAATTGATGGGAACAGATAATAACAATTTTTTTTTTTCGGTTGCCCACCCGGTTCACCGGAGCTTCGTTCCGACTACGTCCGGATTCGACCCGCGTTGCGCACCTGGCATGGTGGGTGAGTCTCCCAACGGTGGCTGCTGCATACACAAGACTCGAACCCGAGACCTTACTTAAGCTGGAACAAACCCCTTACCACTGGATCTAATCAACCGTTGGTCCAGATAATAACAAATGGGGAGTACAGGAGCGTGGAGCATCGAGCAACAAAAAACTCGAGAATGGAGAGAATATCGATAGCAACATTTTATGGGCCTGCAAGGGAAGGCCCATAAAATGCATGTGATGATTTTTTTATGATGATGATTGTGTATATGCATGCATGTGTGTGTGTGAAACAAAGTACTGAAGAAGAGAATTGATGGGAACAGATAATAACAATTTTTTTTTTTCGGTTGCCCACCCGGTTCACCGGAGCTTCGTTCCGACTACGTCCGGATTCGACCCGCGTTGCGCACCTGGCATGGTGGGTGAGTCTCCCAACGGTGGCTGCTGCATACACAAGACTCGAACCCGAGACCTTACTTAAGCTGGAACAAACCCCTTACCACTGGATCTAATCAACCGTTGGTCCAGATAATAACAAATGGGGAGTACAGGAGCGTGGAGCATCGAGCAACAAAAAACTCGAGAATGGAGAGAATATCGATAGCAACATTTTATGGGCCTGCAAGGGAAGGCTACAGAGGCCCATCACAAAGCCTGGTAGGCCCAGAAAAGCCCGCACTCTTCAAGACGCTGACCGTGGCTGTCTACTACAAGAGCTTCATTTCTAAGGAAGGCCCTATAAAATCATAAGTCCATCTCCTGCGCATCCATCCAACATGAGCATCACGCCCTATATTAACCTTTAGAGAGATTACAAAATCAGAGTTATATTATATATACTGAAATACTTACATGTATAATTTTATTATACATAGAAAATTGTAATTATATTTATTAATTAACTTCTTTAATCTATTAAAAAAAGTTAACCGATTATTATATTAAACAGGGAAGGCTGCAACATTCGCCTACCTTTTTAATTAGTTCTTACTTATAGTCTTCTCTTGTGTTGACTCAATAACTGTACTTGTTTGGTTTTATTTCTTCATTTTATAATGGGTTTGTTTGTAATAATGTTTGCAAAGGTTAAATGCACGTTTAATAATGTTTTTTCCGTAAAATTAGATAATCTCCTCTCCATATTTACCTTGACTTGCATATAAGTACTTCTCTGTCACATTCCAAACACATACAATTTATGATACGCAAAAGCTAATTAGCCGGGAAAACAAAACTTGATACCCGCGTACACACAAATGCTTTTTTAAAATATTCTATGAAAAAAATTCTCTCTGAATATCGTTGGTTCAGGCCAAATCTTCTACATTTCTAAAAGATTGTTTCATAAATCCAAGCTCTAAAATTTAGAAATGAACGTTAATGTTATTCGCGCGATATAAAACCCTGGTTTAAATTCTGCTATCATGATTTATTTTTTAAAATGTATAATTAGAAAAAATTGAGAATAAAAAATAAATGTAAATAAATAAGACTTTGTTTGGTGAAATTCCACTTTGATAAAGAAGCTGTTCGGGATGACGCTTGATAAAACCCTGCACGTGCTAATATTGGAAAACATATTTATCGTAAAATGAAATAAAATTTATTTTTACATATTTATCTAAAAATTACGTTTAAAAAATAATTTCTACCTGTATATAAAAAACTAATTTTTACTGTTAATTAAAATATGAAACACATTCATATAAATCAAGTTTTATCTCACTCCATACAATACAATACGCTGGGGATAGGGAGTACTGGCACCGGCACGCACAAATTTCATCCAACTAAAGTAAACATGAATTGGGGATTAAACATGAATGATATGGAAAAAAAAAAGCTGTAATATTTATAACTGATGATAAACAGCGTTGTTTGTTAAAAGTTAAAACTCAAAATGAATGGTATTTTACAGGGAAATCATGCCAAATATCGGTTGTTTAATTAGCGAAGAAAAGGCTTTGAAAACAACCAATAAAAAGAGAAAAATGCAGGATCCAAGGATCCAAATTCCAAAAGTTGTTTAGAAAAGTGAAATGATTGGAATTGGGTGATCAGTAGATGGGAGTGCACATGGAGGGTGAACTGTGAAGGAAGGAATAAGTGTAATGATGATAAGGTTGTCTTTCGTGTTCTCCTCTTTGCCATGAGCAGTGACAGTGATGATAGGTTAATTGAGATTTTGAGACAGGTTCCGGTCCTCATCCGGCTGCTTCGATGAAAGAAACGCACTTCTAAATGGAAAAAAATTTCCCTTTGAAATAAAAAATAACTAATTTCTTCATAATATCCCGTCTCTACAAAATATGGATGTCGTAACCTTCGGAATCATAGTCGCCATTATCATTCTCTTCCTGCTATCAGTCTGCTATATCACCATCCAAGGCACCTGCAAAAGTCGTTCTTAGCTCACCTCCTGCTTTCACTTCCATAGCCAAGATTCCCTTCGGTTCAAGCACCATTTTTTCCCTCAGAATCCAGTTGGGTTCTGTCGGGGCGCACTGATTTCATGGCGCTAAGTAGAAAGCTGATTCAATGGGCATTGCTTATGGTTTTGGTTTTCGGGTTTTGCTTGGATCTGGAAATTGGGCACGAGGGTCATCATTCTGGATCCTGCACATCGCAGGTTCATGATTCCCACAATCAGCATCATCGTCATAATAATCACCACCAGTGTGGACATAGTCACCACCACCATCATCAAGAGGAGAAACTGGTATCTGGATCTAAGCTTCCGGAGGAATTAGCGGAAGAGGAGGATATGAAATTGTATGGATTCGGGTTCGCATATGACCACGAGCACGACCATGCCCACCGCGGTCATCGGCTCAATGATGGCTCTGAACTATCGGGTTTAGGTATTTAACGATTCCTGCGGATACGATGTGATTGACCATTTTCCTGGATCTCGTATTCTGCTTCGGGTGATTTTGCGCTGGACAATGGGCAGTGTGTATTCACTTGAGGCATTCAACTATTCACTGAAGATAGTATAAAACGAGAATAACTTGATTATAAGATATCAGGAGTTCAAATCTGGGAAGCAAACTGGTATAACTCTATTTTTCGGTGGTTTAGTAAGTCGAAGAGTGTTGTGACTTCAGGAATACCCGATTAAGTATTTATGCTGTGCAACTTGAATTAGATTGTCAAGTATCCGGCTGTAAGTGAAACTTAGATTACCATGGAAAGATTTCATGTTGGGTGTATTAGAGGGTAAGTTTGACATGTGAGATGGTGATTCTGTTCACCTCGTAATACTTGCATGTTTAATGGTAGCCTTCTTAGCAGAAGACGGTGCGGGGGGCTCTTCTTCTCCGACATTGTCACAACCAGTGTGATACAACTTCAGACATACTTTTTTGCCCCAACTCTTCTTCAATTCACATTTCTCATGTATTTTCTGTAAGACAGTTGAACAACATCATGTGTGATACATGCTTATTGCTTTGTATCATGAGATGTTCTAAAATATCTCAAGATGTAATATTTTTATTTATTGTTTGGTTAGTTCAATTTTAACTTACTTTTTTTAATGTAAATTTAGGACTTTGGCTGAATGCATTGGGCTGTTCATTTTTGGTTAGTATGGCTTCCCTTATTTGTCTGATTATCTTGCCTCTGATTTTTGGTAAGTGACGAGCTTTTCATTGCAATCGATTTCTCCACAAGTCATTCCTTTTTTTATCTGTTTGTAGTTTGCAAAACTGAATGTTCAAAGTTATTCACTTGCAGTACAGGGAAAACCATCAAAGACAGTTGTTGATTCATTGGCTTTATTTGGGGTCAGGTTTCTTTGAGATTCTTTATTACCCATCTTTGGGTTTTAAATTCTGTTTTGATTGCTTTGATTTCACTATGCTTTTGTATTACATGTTCACTTTTGTTTATGAAATGCCCATAAGTTATGTGTTGTGAAATCTGGCTTCCGCTAGCTCCATGTCTGGTTTATAGCTTCTATTTGCATAACCTCAGTATTGGTCTTCTTTTGTTTTTTTTATCTTGCACAAGCGTAGCTCTAGAATCTTAGGAAGTTTCAGGAAATGACAGTCAAAATATCACCTTTTAATTTTTTTCCCACTGTATCCCATTTTTTGCTTAATTCTGATCAAATATGCCTTTTGCAGGCAGGTGCTATGTTGGGGGACGCTTTCCTTCACCAATTACCTCATGCTTTTGGTATGGGATGCAACTCATCCTGATTTTTTATTCATTTTTTATCAGTCTCTTTTCTTTTATAAATGGATTCTGATAGGCACTCAAACCGCTTGGAGAACCCTATCCCAAAAGCTAACTGTTGGGGTGGGAGAGCCAAGGGTTTAAGTACCCCATCAAGCAGCCCATACTACTCGATGTGGGACTTTGCCCACACAAAGTTCCTATCAGGTTCATGCCAGGATTCTTTATTAATAAAAATAAATAGCTTCACAGCGCAGAGTCATAGGCTCAAAGTGCATTCTGGTCCCTCTTATTTAGGTTGCGTTGGTATGAAAATTTCTCACGATGTATAGCCACAATTAAATTCTTACTTCACACACTGATCGGAGGAATTTAGCTCTCCCTTTGAACCTGTTTCCTCTTGTATGAGATGCGTTTATGTAGAAGAAAAATCCCCTCTCTCTCATTGGCCAGGCTGATAAGAGGGGAGAGCTTGATTTCCATGTCTCAATCCCATCCTATATGACACTCGCAATCATTCATCAACCCCATGTTATTAGACAAAGTGGCTCTTGTGAGTTGAACTGATTGGGCTTTGATACTTGAGGAAGTGCGGGAGAGCCTACTCCTAAAGGACAATGGAGAACGATCAGATTAAATGGGAATTCCATGTTTCACCAGCAGTCAAATATGGGGCTAACACAGCTGTGTTTTTGCTTGTTCTTTGATTAGTGTTAAACTTAGAAGGGCTCGCGGTTATGTTTGATGCTTTGAAAGTGTTGAAAACCCATATATTGTGACCTCAACAAATGTTGTCAGTCCTTGCTTGAAGCTTATGTAAAATTATGTGAGAATATACGTGATATTTTTTTTTTGGCAGGTGGTGAGCATTCCCATTCACATGGCGATCATGGAGACCATGACCATGATGCTATTGTTGGACATGAGCACTCTCATTCTTTAGCAGATCTTTCTACAGGAATATCCATCCTAGGTTAGTGATGATGCTGTTACTACATTTAACCCGTATATTGTTCCAATGAAAAATTTGTAAAGGTCTGCATGCTGTCTGCATGACGAGTATTTAGTCACACAATTCTGTCAATGAATGGCAGGTTTTTGCATGGCAAATGAAAATGGATTGTATAGAATTTATTCTGGACTAATGGAATCAGTGGTTATTAGTTGGAATTTGTTGTACCGTTCCTTCAAACTTTTCATTGATAAAAATGCGCATCAATGGCTTAAATGGTTGTATCTTAAAATTCCTTTTCATAAATTTAGTCTGTTAATTGTTACATCTTAAATTCGTCTTCAGTCATCTCTGGTCCTATTCATGACACTCTATTTTCTTATTCAGATCAGATCGTGTAGCCATGATTATTTCTCTGTTTTTTTTTTCTCTTGCAGCTGGAATTGTACTCTTTCTTCTTGTAGAGAAGGTGGTTAGGTATGTTGAAGAAAATTCTCAAGGAGCTAATTTATGGACTAATGGACACCACCACCACCACCACCACCACGGCAAAAAGAAAAAACTGAAAGATGATGCCAAAGATGGTAAATTGCTTGATGAGGGAAGAGATTCAGATGTGGCATCACGTGATTCTTCAAAGGGCAATGATGCAACTCTATCAAGACCCTTAATTAGAAAGGTATGACAAACACTGTACTTGTTAAAAACAAACAAGACATCTATTAAGTTTTTATAGCAGATTTGTTGCATCCTTTTTTTATGGCTACATCTACCATTGAGTGCTTCCACTGGTTATACAATGCAGATATTGGAAACATACAATAGAATTTGATTATTGAATATAAACTTTTGAGAACTTCTACATATTTGCATCATGGAACCAAAATCCGAACAGAATATTTTCTTTATGGGAATTAAATTATATTGAATTGAATATTATAATTGATAATATAAATTATGTGATGGATGTTCTGTAATTGAAAAATCATCTAATATTTGATATTTCCTTACAGAGAAATAATGGCAAAAAGGCTAGCTCTGCAGATGATATGAAATCCTTGGATGAGAAAGAATCAGTTCAATCATCAAATCTTGTGTTCGGTTATCTCAATCTTTTCTCTGACGCTGTTGTAAGATTGACATTTTTTTTAAAAAAAAGATCTAGTATCCTCTACTATTAGCTAATCTATATTAGAGTATAACCGAGCCCAAAATGTTTTTTCCATTTTGATTGATAAAATTATTTAAGTTTAGGTTGAAGGAAACGGGAACCTCCATGTAATCATGCAACGCTTTTAATATTGCAGCACAATTTCACTGATGGAATGGCACTAGGAAGTGCATTCTTGCTTTATGGATCTGTCGGGGGCTGGTCTAGGACCTTGTTTTTACTTGCACATGAGCTTCCACAAGAGGTTGAAATTCATCCTTTTTCAATTTTCATGGATTATATGGTGCTTATATTTAGAGCATCAAACATTTTATTGCACAAACCCATTTATTCATTCCTGATTCAAATTGTCACTCTCATATGTAGTGCTTTAATTATATGGGTTACAATTTTAAATTTTTTCCAACAAAATTTTACACTTTTTATTTGTTCCATACAGATTGGTGATTTTGGCATTCTGATACGGTCTGGTTTTAGTACATCAAAGGCTCTGTTCTTCAACTTTCTATCAGCACTAGTGGCACTTGTGGGAACTGCTTTGGTAAGTGTAGCCTTCATTGATCGGTCACTTTAGGGTATGTTTGGTTGGAGGGGAGGGGATGAAAGGGAAGGGAAAATAACCCTCTCCCCTTATTTGGTTTAAAATTTTGGAGGGGAGGGGATCTAAACTTATTATTTTCTTCTTTGCCATTCCCTACTCTTCCCTCCATTCCCTCCCTTCAACCCAAACACACCCTTAGTGTGTTCACGAACAGCAGATATGCACTCATTCATACAAGCGAGCATAGAGTGTGAATATGTACAATAATATTTGAACACACTGTAGATGAGATATTATGGAATAATGGCGGTTTTGAGGGTTAGAAGAGCATATCATGTAAATGTGAGGAGGAAAAAGGAAAACGGAATCAACTTTCGTATGTTCAAATCATTTTAATTCATATTTGTAAAGATCAAAAGATAGGTCATCATCGTTCCAAGTTTCAAACCTTCAACAAGGCTTTTTACCTGGATTTTTTTCATGCAAACGCTTGCCTAAGCTAGTATTAATTTTCTTTTTATATCCAAAAAGTGAAAATAAAATGAGAGTAACTTGCTGTTTTGGTTACAGGCTCTGCTTTGGGGAAATGATCCTGGACAATCATCTCTAATTGAGGTGAGGATTGATCCATTATGAATCTTTTGGCTGTGGTTTATGTTGATTTTGGCAATGAAAAATCTGCGCTCTTGACAGGGTTTTACTGCTGGAGGATTCATATATATTGCAATTGCGGGAGTGCTGGCTGAGATGAACAACAGTGAAAAGACAACATTGAGAAGTACGACAGTCCATATAATTTCATTGACGCTGGGCATGGCTGTGGCCCTTGGTATTTCCCTTGTAGAATGAACGGATGAGTGCTCCCTTAACCCTTAGGACTCCCATGTGGAAAAAAAATTGTCCCAAATCAGTATAGGACGTATATACTTACTCACAGCGAAGAGGTGGACCCAGGAACACCTAAAGGGGGAACGGGGAGAAAGCGATAGATCAAACGGAATGGTCATGCTTAAACTTGGAACGATTCATTACTCCCCACTAGAAATTAAACGTGCACGGTAAATGTTCTCTTTACAGTCGTTGGTTAGCCATTTGTCAGATTGTGGATGTTGCTAAGTTTTTCACCCTTTTTAGCTGTAGTAGCAGTCAAATTGTTTCTTTCTGAATTCTGATTTCTGATGGAGGGAGGTGTGAAGCTTTTTCCTTTTTCTTGCCTCACAGGAGAGAGATGTTAACATTGAGTCTTTGATTGTCACTGCTCACTATAGGTGCGACTGTGATGGCGCATTAACCATAATTTTCTGTCGACACAAATTGACATCGAATTGGGTCGTTAAGCATATTTAATCTTTCAGTATGCGTCTGAGGAGGAATTCTTAATACATCCTTTTCTAGGAGTGATACAGGGCTTTAAAAAAATATAGGTGTTAATGACCCCACCAGGTTGCATTAACTTTCGGCACCTTTAAACTGCTGAGCGGTCTACTGTCGGACCTATGTGGGAACGGCTAACGAATCGATTGAGCAGTCTTAAGATATCTGATGGCTTTTTTAAAGTACAACAATGTCTGGTTTTTAACAGAGAACATCAAAGACGTATACAGTGATGGAAGAATACTGGTTCTAGGCTAGCTACTTGTATGTTGATCATATCTTATACTGAGTCATTCAAGCAATCTCAGTGATTCACTTATCGGCGAACTGTTGGCACTGAATTGATTTCTTGATTTTAAGAGTCAAACTTGTCGACCTGCTGAAGCATTTGAAAGATAGTGACGTTCTGGGAGGGTAATGGAGGGAGTGGTGGCGTTCTGATGAAGGGAGTTATCTCAAGGTCTCCGCCATGTGTGAGAGCGTGGTGCCGCTTTCGAACAGCTCGAGCCGGATGTGAAGGCTCCGCTTCCATGCTAGCTCTTCTTTCTCCTTCTCTTTCTGCCATTCCTGCAGATGCCTCTGCTCTCTTCCTTATGCTTTCTGCAAACCTTTTCTCATGCACCCCTCCGTCCTGCACAACCCAAATTATTTTTCAGTTTCTACGTCCAAACCTTTGACTGAACTAGCTAATAATATATGAGGAAAATGAAAGAAATTAACATTCAATTTGGACGTTCTCTCAATCGTTCTGTCTAGTCTCAAAGACCAGAAAAGGAAAAAAAAAAGTGGCATTCAAATTTAAATAAAAGAAAAGTGGATGCTATTTTCTTGTTTTCCTCCATTCTCTTCTCCATATAAACATAATTGAAGCGATCAAGTACTGATTATAACAAGCAAATATGTTTTTAATATGATAGGACAGCACGTATGATTACATCTTTTTGCATGTCATGTGTTCAAAATTACACGATAATTTGATAACAAACTAATCAATTCATTTAATCCTAATCCTTTATCTATTTCCAAGAATCTACTGTGTACTGAGTGGCAGCTGCTGGTAAGGCCTGGCTTTTTCAGAAGGAACCAGAACATGGTATACTTGAGGGCCAAACCTATATCAAGTCTGTTGAATGCTGAGCACACTTTCTTTTGTACTTGATATTCTTTTTCCGTTTCAAGACATAGTACTCCCCTGTTCTTTACAAGACATCCCTCTTGATCTGTGCGATTCTCTTATGCTTAATACCCCGAAGGATCTCACTCGATGACTATAGTTTAAGATGTAGAAGAATGTGGGTTGCTCAGACTTGTCAGTTATTATCACTGTCACACTATTTAGCCAGCGGCAAGATACGTCAATTAATTAGTAAACAGAGACCGACCAATCAGAAGTGTGTTAATCTCCAATCACATAACATGATGACATGAATGCCAATTTTGTTAATGAGGGAATCAAAGCTAATTAATGTGGAATGATAAGATCCATATGGACACACTAAAGCATATAGGCTTACGTTGATGACAGAAGACTGCGGCATTGGGCATTTCACAGGACGGTCTTCATCTCTTGGCTCCAGAGGGTGTTCTACTGGCCAGAAATCGGCTTCGTTTGCAAGCCCTTGTTGTTGTTGATGATGGCGATTCGCTTCCATGAGAGCTAGACTCCCTGGTTGGGTTGCTATCGTATTATCTGTAAAGTGAATCCCACCACTCTCTTCCTCATCCTACAAATGAGCTAAACATGTATCACAAAACCCAGAAGAATTCGATACCATTGTCACAGTGTTCAACCAACCACCCATTCTTTTTGAGAGATGATGCAATGAGATAGGTAAATGGAGAGAACTTACTAAAACATCCTCGCATGAGAATCCCATCCCATGAACAAACCTGCAGGAGAGCAGAGAGAGCGAAGATTGTGTGTGTGGGGTGAAGAAGAATAAACACAGAGAGAGAGGGAGGGAGGGTGAAAAGCTAGGAAAAGAGAAAGAGAGCATAAAAAGAAGGGAGGTGGCGGGGTGGGATGGCTTGCACAGTGGGAGAGGAAGGAGGAGGAGGAGAAAGATTCCCATTGGGATTTTGTTTTTCAATTTTCAACCTTTCGCTTTCTTTTTGAAAGGGTCCTTGTCCCTCTCCTCTCCCTATGCCCAATCACACCTTCCCTTTTCTCTGCTTTCCAAGACGACTCCACTCTTCTTCTGGGCCTCACAAATCTCCCTCCAATGCCCTTTTCACCCTCCAACCCTTGTTACTTTAACTGTTTCGCTGTATCTACATACCCTGCCACTTGTTTTTCAGGTATTCTATATTAAACCTTCTCCATCTTCTGCTTCATTTCGTTCTTGTTTGATTCTGCAGAACTTGAGACGGAAAGGCAATACAATACTGTGCAATATAGATGTGCGTGTGAAAAAATATGAGAAAGAGGTGGTTGGGAGAAACTGGAAAGAAAGAAATGGGGGGAAAATAAAATTTAGCGGAAAGGGAGTTTGTATAGATTGCTGGAATGACTTTTGAAGAAGCCGTTCGCTTCTTTTGATGTAAGCTTCGTAAAGGAGGGGTCACACACTTTACGTACATGTACGCACTTTCGTATAACCGTAAGCTTCTACGTACTTACTTCATCAACAACTATCAACTTGATCGCGGTCTGATTTTGATATGCTCCTCCATTATAATTATGTGTAGCCTTCAAGTGTTGTGTAGGCACAAGCTTGAAGGAAAAGTAATGACGTTCAAATTTCATTTGTTTGAGTTTCAGTGCTGGTTGTACTGACGTTCAAATTTCATACTTAAAATTCTCAATAAATGATTTTTAAATAAAAATCTTTTTAAAATCATAATATTTAAATGACTGTCTTCATCTTAAATTTTGTGCTTATTAAAATATTTTTTTAAAAAAAATTTAAATCATCTAAATTAGATTTGAATGACGTACACATCAGTCAGTAGCAAGGATGAACTCCTATGGGTGTTTATATTAACTTTTGGAGAATATGTTTAGAAGGAAAAATAATAAACGTGCTTTTGAAAAATAGATTTTGAAGAATAACTTCTAAAAAGTTGAAAAAATAGCATTTGAAAAAACATGGTTTCCACCCCTAAACTATAGTTTTGAATGTTAAAAATTATTATAAATAATTTGAGAATATTTGTATGACTTACGTAATACCATGATTTTAAAGGTTAAAAGTTATTCTGAATTTTTGTAAGGTGTTTGTTTACTCTACTTTTAAAAGCATGATTTAAGTCAAAACAGTAGTTTCAAATACAGTTGCTAAAACACAATCTTAATACCCATAAGTTGGCTTAGCACTGAAACTAATTCTTCTTGTTTTTTTTTTTCAAGTAGCTATGGATGGAAATTGAAAATCTTATGACGAACATTCTCTTCCACTTTTAGGCTTTGGTTTGATCAAGGGGAATGGGAGGAGATGGATGGAAAGGGAGGGTAACTAATGGAAAGGTTTAATGATTGTGTTGGAGGAGAAAAAAATAAATGAATTTTTAATGATTTTATATTTGATTCAAACGAAGAAAAGAGATTGGGTAATGACTAATTTACCATTATACTCTTAATTAATATTTTTTGTAATTCTTTGTTATACAAATTAATTTACACCTTATTTTAAATTATATAATTTATCAAAACCTATTTTCATCTTATTGATAACTATCTAATTTTAAGTATATTTATAATATAAGAAGTAAAAAAATTCCTATGTAATTTTTCTTTTAGCACCCGTTAAATTCATATGTAATTTTATTTTCAATATAAAGATAATATATAAAAGTCAATAATATTCAAAACCATATTTTTATAATAATGTAATGATAATATTGTGTACATGAAGATAAGTGTTCATATTAACAAATCATCCATTAATACTCAAATACCATGTGTAGAGCACATGACAAAATATACAAAAAATTATTAATTATACTCACAAACCATTTTTTGAGCATATACTAAAATACTTAAAAGTATCTATCAAAATAATCAAAAGAGACCATCTATTGAGAATCATAAAAATCTTATTATCACTTACTTCCTTATTGAAGCCGGAGATTGAACTACAGTCCTAAACTTTTCAGCATCACCTATAAAAAAGCAATAAATATATGGTATTTTGTCAACATCATATCCACCATTCTTCAAACACTTTTCAAAATTCTTCACTAGATAATTGGTGCACTTCTCTCTTGTTGTTAGAAGCTCTTTGTAAAACCAAATTTTCTTGTGTAACTGTTTCATTGCCTCTATTAAGTGATGCACCCATTGCATAAATTGCCTCATTCAATATCAATGAACATCTACGGAGGACACCTTGACATGAATATGTATTCCGTCTATAGTATCAATACAATCTTTAAAATATGATAAAAACTTACTCTCATTTTAAATTTTAAAAGGAATTGTAGACCCGTCATGTTGCACAACAAATTTTCCTTCCAATTCAATGATAACCACTGAAACTGTACGAAGATGACTATTAATTTTCTCACCAGAGTCAAATTCCAGTCCCTCCATCGACTTCCCAATCTGCGACATTCTTTTATCTCTTAATTTTGCTGGTTTTTTTCAGTGTGTCGAAAAACCCACGTTCTACCCATCTTCTGTGTGTTCAACTGGCGAAAGGATTGTGTTAGTACTCTTATCTAAAGGGAGAGGGTTCGATCCTGGGGAATGTCACTTTATTGTGACTCCAGTCACGACGTTTGGGGAGGCATCACCACAGCTTAGTGAAGCTGGGTTGACCTACCTGTGTAGCCAGAATTAAAGGGCTTGCTTTGACAGGCTCCAGTGCCCGCAGAGACAGATCCCAGTAGATTATGAGTTAAGTGCCCTGCTCTTAGATCGTAGTTGAGACAAACTCCTTTCCTAAAATTTTCTTATAAAAAAAAAAAAAAGAACCCCCGTTCTCTCTTCGGTAATCTCGTATTTTTATATAAATCAACCACATCCATCTTCTCTATTTTTATAGAAACTGTTTATATGAAGCATAAGCTCCTTCTTCATTGTTCACAACTTGACTCAAATAAATATTTTACCACTAGAGTTTTCTTCAAAGCCAAAGCTAGTCATGATTTCCTTTTTCCTTTTCTTCTCATATCTAACTCTTCTTCATTTGCCATTTCCATTCCGTAGAACATGAAAGCTAATTTAAAATTTGCATAAAAATAATTTACAGTAAAATTTATATAACTCCTATGAAAACATTACACCCTAAGACAGTGAGCAGGGCATCATAACAAATCCAGGGAAAAATTAAAGACCGGCTCAATGAATTAGGTCCGGTTGTGGGCAACTCAAAAGGAAGAGAAGAGGATGAATCAAAGCTTATTATTTTGTTGATTTGCTTCTTCCTTTGTTCGTATTGTAAAAATGGAAGCACAGTGTGAGTACCAAGAGTGAGAGACCCATCTTTTGAATAAAATAAATAAATGAATGAAACCCCTACGTTGAATTCAAAAGGCACAAGGGCCTTACGCACCGGAAAGGCAAAGAAAAACAGAGAAAGGAGAGCAGAGCAGAAGCCACTGTTAAGAGAGCGCCACCGTCTCAAACTCGTGATTTTAATGGCATCAAGAATGCTGTGTGTTTACAGCGATGACAACAGAAATTTTGTAGGAAAAGAATATTAAAAACTGAACAAAAACTGGAATATACTCGCTTACAAACTATATTCCAGAATTTGATCCGATTTCAGCAGAAGTAAAATGGTGTCCGCACGGAATCTTTTCTCCCACACTGATAAAGATTAAGGCTTTGCTTACTAACCCAGAAGGAAGAATGGCAGGAGGGAGGAAAGTGAGAGCGAGGAGCACCAAACTCAATGTTGAGCGGGAAACACAGATTTGGGCGGTTCTCTTTTTCTCCACACTCTGCTTTCTTCCATCCTCGTCATTTCATTTTTCTCCTCTGTCTCAGAAATTCAAAAAATTTTCTTTTTCAAATTTTGGGTATGCCAGCTAAGATTTAGGAGGGCTGACAGATCAGATTATAATAGGATGAGTTGTTGGTTTATGAATGGTCAGACCACAGATGATGTTGCAGACGAGGTTAATGCAAGAATTCCTCATTACATCCACTGGCCAAAAAGCCACAAAATCACTTGGATCTTTTTTTTTTGCCATATGTGAGTACAATTCACAAATAAATGCGTTGCCACATACGCAATTTTGGGTAAAATTAAATGCAAGTATTTTAGATTTTAGATCTCTTCGCTCATTTTATATATATACTGTAAGAAAAGGAAAAACAACAAATTCCCCATTTACATAACATAGATCAACCTTAAAACATAGAATATTCAACATTCCAAAAGCGCGTCAAAGTCATGGAAGCCCACCGGCTGACAATATAATGTAGTACCAATCATAATACAGCTGAATTGCTGGACGACAGGTCATAGCAAATTTGGAAGACCATAATTTGCTTTCTTTGGGGACCAAACATGGTTGGTGACCCCACAGCAGTAACAATCTGGCACTACATGTTATCAGTTGCTCCCATAAAAACCGAAAAAGGAAAACAACATTCAAATCACTCTGGAAGTTTTCAGAGCTGAGAGTGGAAAAAAAATTGACAGATCAAGAGTTTTTGAAGCCCCGGGTAAAAGATTCTTGAGCTTGTTGATTCTGGACACAGCATATTGCCCGATAGCGATGCCTGTTCAACTAGTGTCATATTTACGTAGTCCTATATGTACAAGTATCTTACTAAAAATAGGATCTTTTTTTTTAATTTGATTTAATTCAACCTGATCTCAAGCCAAGAGGAACGATAATATAATAATGTGAGGGGGCAGATAATGAAATAATCGGACTGGTTTGGGAGATCGGTGTGTTGTTGTGTGACTGGAAATAAATAGCGGGAGGAGGAAATGAGGCTCTGGCAGAGGCTCGCCGGATCTTTGAAAGACAGGAACAGCGTGTGGGTGGCTCAACTGTCTCGCCGCACCTCCTCCCGCAATCCCGATCTGGAAGCCGCCGTCATCAAAGCCACCAGCCACGATCAACAACGCATCGATTGCAAGAACGTCCAGCGTGTCTTCCAATGGGTTCGCACCTCTACTCTGTACGTCAAGCCCCTCGCCTGGGCCCTCGCCATGCGAATGCGAAAGACTCGAAGCTGGGTCGTCGCCCTCAAGGGCCTCATGCTCATGCACGGCATTTACTGTTGTGATCTTGCCATTGCTCGAAAGATGGGTCGATTGCCCTTCGATCTCACCAATTTCAGCGACGAGCACGTCAACCCATACAAGGCTTCCGCTTATAACGCCTTTGTTCGCTCTTATTTTGCGTATTTGGACCAGAAATCCGCCTTCGTATGCATCGAATTTGAGAAACAATGCAAGCGGGGCAAGAAAACAGAGGACACTCTGATGGAGGAACTGGAGAAATTGCAGGCGATGCAGGATTTGATCGAGACGCTGCTTCAGATTAAACCTGAGTATTTGAACTCGCACGAGGCCCTAATTCTGGAAGCCATGGATTGCGTCATTGTGGAGCTTTTCGACGTGTATAGTAAATTTTGCAAAGGGATTGCTGGAGCTCTGTTGCGGGTATATGATATTGGCGGGAAAATGGAGGCTAACGTTGGGCTTGAGGTTCTTCAGAAAGCAGCAATCCAGAGCGGTCAGCTCTCTATATACTTTGATTTCTGTAGGGGAATTGGCGTCCTCAACGCTTCTCAATGCCCTAGAATGGAGCGATTCCCTGAAGGGTATGTCCAAGATCTGGAGAGAATCATCAATGGGGTTGATGAGAAGAAAAACAGCTTGAAGGGTGATAATGATGAAGAAAACGCCATTGTGGCCCGTGTTAATGCCATTGCCTGCGAGGACGAATACAAGGGATCAGATGGTATGAAGACGGTGATTACAGAGAAGTGGGAGGTTTTTGATGATGAAATGGTGATTGATGATAGAGCAAAAGCTAGTTTCTCAACCATCCCTTTTGAGGAATCATATAGCATCGTTCTCTTTCCCTACCACCAGGCAGTTCATAACCAAGTTCTTCCAGATTTAATTAGTCTTTAGCATGATGCCATCCCATACCTGTCTCTGAAGAGTGCTATACTGTACTACAAAATACATGTATCTATTTGTCATTTGCTTTAAAGAAGAGATACAGTTAAAAGACACAGACAAAAAAGGGGTCCATGATCTGACTTGCAACTTCTTGTCTGCAGCAGAGTATATCACGAGTCTTCTCTGTTCTTGTTTTCTCTGTCAGTGTTGGGGATGTTCCCGATATGTAATTTCTGTTGTGAATGTTTGAGTTAAACGAGGATTAGTCAATATTTTTTTTTGTCCTCCTAGCACATTGGCCTATTTTCAAAATTTTGAAAGATATGCTATCTGAAGGCGAAGAATATTTCAAAATTCTGGCTCTCTGCAAGTTGTGATGAATATTTTCAGCGTTTTGTGTGAATGGGTACAGCTTTAAGTAGATCTTCTCAATTTACCAGGAGGTAACACAAACTGCATTTTTTTTTATCATATTTCCCTGCATGTTCAACGGCAAAATCATCTCTCCATTTACATCTTTTTCGTTAATACTCTTTTTAAAAACAATTTCATTGAGACATTGTTAGATACTACTTGCGGATACCTTTTTTAATAGAGATTCAAATTTTAGTTCATCACAATTATAAGAGGTTAACCTCTTCCATTAAACCCAAATCATGATGATATCTTTCCATTTAGATCTGATTTTTCATAAATGTATCTCAACAATTGCACTTGCACATAAGATAAGTAGTGATTAAGGGCCTGCTCGCAATGGCATTAAGAAAATATATTTACGTCAGTTAAGATAAAATTCTTTTAACATACATACCCTGTAAAATATAAATCACGTTGAAAAATTAATTTATATCGCTAATCAAACGTTGCACTCTCTATAAACTTGCGTGATATGGTTTTTTTAAGGCTCTGGCAAGTCTTAATTTGGGCGGGCTTTAGAAGCCTAATTTTTTGAACATCATATGTAGGGCCCAAATCTAAGCACACGGGGACCGGTTTGCTAGTTATGATGATTTTGACAGCACGAGCAGAAGGTTTTGCAGAGAAATAGCAGAAATTGCTCATTTGAAAGTATGGAAGTGATTGCTGGGACTCATGGGAATACGTCTGAAATTATAAAATGTGATTCTCTCTGAACATCTTTCAGGAGCATGCACAATTCCTGTTACAGAGACTTTTATGAGCTATAATGGATTTCGAAAGTGCGTGGTGATGATTTTGGTGTCCAGGACTTGTGAGTCGTTTCCCAATTCTTTCAAGTTTTTCCCAATATATGATTCTTAACTTCTTGGTTTCGTTTTCTGACCTTTCAAAGTTTGAAGGTATGGAGTTTTTTTTGGTGGTATTGAAGGTATGGAACTTTGTGATGGAATTTGAATTCCTAACTATTTCTGTCCAGAAGTTTGGGTGTTAAATGAGAACTCGGGAATTATTTTGATTATTTATTGCAGTCATCTTCATGTAAAAACCTTTTTACGCCTGAAATGTTAAAATAGTGTTATAACTATATTAATAATAATATATTGATCCATGAAAGTTAAAAAGTAAAGTTATATTGATAGGAGAATATTATTGAGACAAGAAATTAATGATGACTAGATTTATCTCCTGTACAATATAACTTGAGGTTGGCAAAAAAAAAAAACTTGAGGTGAGGGAATATAATTCAGGCAAAAAATGAACAGTATACCTAATTAAAAAAGCAATTAATGTATTTTATGCAAAATAAGAGACAAGGTTATTTGTTAAAAGGGGGAAGATAAAAAAAAAATGAAGCTGAAAACGCCAAAATGACAATTAATCATTTTACGTCCCATAAATCAATTACAGATTTAAATTTACAAAAAAGGCAAGCAAGCGCTAGAAGGTAGAAGCTTTATCCCCATATGCGACGATAATCCAAAAGCGAAGAAAAGGCGAAGATGCCATTTGTATAATTGTATTATACTATTACTTGATGTTTGTAGTCAGGAGTGCACTCAAAGTCAAGATTGGAATCTCCCATGTTCATACACATCCACCCAAAGCAAAGTTTGAAAAATGCACAAGTTCTTTGGTCAGCTGGGAAAATTAAAAGATTGTTTGGATAGCCCGTTGGGAGAACGGACACAGATTTCGAGGTAAATATGTGAGAAGAATTTTGTCTCGGTAAGTGTAGGAATGAATTTTGGTTACCAAACAAGCCTTAAATTGTACAGCCTGATACTGATTTTCTTAAACTTAATTCCACCCATTATCGTCAGTCATATCATATAACAACAACAATAACAGTAGCAATCTCTACCCATCTTATTATTATCAGTGCACCCATGGTAAAAGTTCACTAGGGCATTGGATACAATCATGAAGATGCTTAACGCAAACAAGTACTAACTAGCAATTACTCAGATCATTGCATATTGCAAGGTAGCTAAATAAAAGACATTGTAAAGAAATCAAATTTCCCATGGTGAATCCTAGGACATGGCAGGGCATTCTAATCTAGGAGAGCAAGAGTCGGAGCCAAGGAAGGACTGGATTGGGAGGGGAAGAAAGGAAGGAGATGGACGTATCTCTATGATGTTGCCTCTCATAGGCTTGAAAATAAATCATGATACAGATAATGGTCTACTAGCAACTAAACAATGATGCAAAGCTAATGAAGCGCAAACTCAAGCAATAACCACGTATCCACTGATGGCACCATCATAATGACTCGTCCAAATGCATGCAATGATCGAATCGCTCAACCTAAACAGTATCCAATTGTTCAATCATGAGACTACTAGTTATGCATTCTTTAGAATTTATCCCATCCATTCTTTAGAATTTATGTTGTTGCCTAGAAATGGCCATATCGAATAATTCAGGTTTCGATCTAAACTGCTTTGGCATCGGCAATTCAAAAGGCAGATAAATTATTTCCAAATGACGCAGCCTTGAAATGTAAATGCAGAAAGAGATTACAGCAGCTACACTCGAAACAATGTCCTCGGTCTCACCAAAATACACATCTATACATACAACGCACACGCATTATTAATATTCCGCAAGATAGACTTGTCCCCATTATATATATTCAAAGTAGTTCCAAACCCCAGGCAACTGATAAATAACAGGATCAAGTACTTCTTGCCACATATAGATTATAGACCTGAGAGAACTGACCCCATCCAACCAAATGATCACACTATACTACTAACTGATGAAGCTCTAAGCCAGAGAATAGATGGAAAGAAAATTTCTTGTCATTAGAAGCAAAAATGAATAAAAGATCATTGCATTGCAACATCTTGTCAAAATTAAATTAAACGGTGAATGAGCATCATCCAAAAAAATAGTCTATCCAGCAGTAACTCATCCACATAAATCCCAGCGCCATACAACACTGGCATCCCTTATCACATAAGCCGAGAGAAGAAAGGAACAGAAGAACCCATGTCTAAATTTAAGGTAGAAGGATGACAAATGAAAATTCACGGATACTGAAGTACTCAACATCTGTGTGAAAGATCACACAAGTGTATGTACAACTGAAACAAAGCAAATGCATTGTTTGACGTGTCCAAGCAGCAGCACCTCTTTACCTGATAGTGACAAACTTATTGGTGCCATGCCTAGCCCAGTAAGTCCTCAAATCAATAGGATTTGCAAAATTATATCCTTCAGCTGCAAGTTTTTCCAAAACCTTCTTAAAGGCACCTTGACTCATTTTCCGTCCAGCTATCCTTGCACCGCGCCTCTTAGTGCTCATTGGCAATGGATACATTGACACATTTGTAGTACAACAAGCTGATTGCCAGCCACCACATCCCCATCGATAACACTGCTGAGGAGCACCAGTACACGAGCAAACAGGAATGGGTAGACCAGAGATGTCCATATCAATTCCATTTATCACAACCTCCATAGCCTTCCTTGCTGGCTTCTCACGTTGAACCAAAGCTTTGCTATTATCCTTTGGTTTCCTTGGTTTTTTTGCTTTTGGAGTCTTTGGAGTACCCACACTCTGCCTTTTCTTCAATTGGCCAGCTTCTTTTTTGACAGGAGGGTCTTCAACGTGATTCACCCTATCATCTCTCGATGTTTCAGGTGGATGTATAATTTGCAAGGAAGGAGCTCCTGATGTTTCTGGAAGAACAGCATAATTAGGATTTGCGGGCAACATATTGAGGAACCTGTCTCTCTGGCTGATCCAACTGTCTCTAACATAGTTAATTGGAATTGAGCCTTCTGAAACAACACAATCCCGGGGGTGGAAGCTTCCATTTGGACTAACTAACATGGTAGGGTCACGGCCTGGCATAAATGGCTTAGTGTCTCGTTCTGTCATACTAGACATGAGCTGGAGGCCTAGATGCCCCCCTTTGAAGGGTTCATAGTAACCCCAATTGCGCATGTTCAACGCATCATCGTCCATGAGAACTACACAACAGATAAAGATTGAAACTTTATTAATTACATTTCAGTTCCCATCTTTCAAAATGATGCAAGGCTTTAAAAACTAAAACGATAAAATGTCGAAGGACACAAAAAATTAACAGGCCGTACAGAAAGTCAGAGTCGAACGGAAGATCAAAACATGCGACTGGATGCTGAGAAAACAAAGGGAAACGCAAGATCTACTAAATCCAGTATTCCAGCAGATCCAACAAGCTCAGATTCACAAAGAAAAGGCAAAAAAAAAAAAAGCTTCCCAGCCATACCAGGGTCAAACCGGTCTAGATTTACCATTTTCGCGTCACAAAAACGAAAATCCCTCCATCTAATCACCAAAAAGCGGAAAGCTCACGATCTGAAATTCGTCATGGATACTACATTTCCCTAGCAGCCAAACATACGGGAAACAAAAGGAAAGCGGTGCGTACAGATCGAAAAACCCCATTTAGCGAGGAGCAAACAAGGAAGGAAGGGGGGATCCAAAATCTCAGAACTTTAATAGCAGATCGGAGTTATAATGGGAACCAAAAACAAATCTATGAAACAGAAAATATATAAGGATCCAAATAAAAGGGCTAACGGTAGAAGGACCCATCTATTCAAAATTTTAAGGGGGAGAGAGAAAGGGAGATAGGAGAGAGGAGAGAGAAAACTTACTTGGTGGGTGTAAACGGCTCTTTAGGGTTTTGCCCTTCTGGAGAGAGGAGAGAGGGACCTGAAAGAGAGAGAGGGGGGAGGAGAGAGGAGAGAGAAGGGAGGCAACAATGTCAAAGTGAGAGAGAAAGAGGGGAGAGGAAAGGGATCTCTAACAATCTATCTATTTACGCATCGCCAAATCGCCAGATCCAAAATTAAAAAAATAATAGAAAAGCGGAGGGTATCTATCCAGGTGAGTGGATATATATAGAAAGAAATAATTTATTATGTGAAATTAATTAATAACTGTTGTGGAGACCTAGAACACCTTTTGCCAAATGGAGACTATGCATAGAAGGCAACCATTTTAATATGTCACAGTACAAGACAAGGCCAACCTTAGCCTCGTTCAAGCCCATTTTGTCTCCACTTCTTTTCCAATCCCAAATTTAGTACTGCTCTATACATACATACCAGAGTTTACCCTCACACTATCATATCATACTCATTTAACATTTTTTTAACTAAGTTATATTCATTATTGGAGGCAATCATATTAAAAGCACAATTAGACACTGGCGGTAAGTATCTTTCGTAACGAGGATTTAAATATTTTAAGGGATTTATGCATTTAAATAGATTAAATCCATGTTGTTATATAATACATATATAGCTATTCTGACAATAACATCATTACCTATATATATATATATGTTATTGAAGTTATAACCACGTGTCAATCCCCTTTTAAACTCAATCATATGAAGCTCTTATGCTGCGTTTGGTATATTGGAAATGGGGTGATGGAATTGGAATTGAGGTAGGAAGTGAAGATTTGTGTTGTTTGGTTTGTGAGAAGTGACTTCCATGGAACTGAAAATGAGTTCCATGGAACTAATCTGGGTTCCATGCTATACCCTGTGGAACTGAGTTCATTTCCATGGAAGTGAAAGTATAGGACTATTATGCCCTCATCCTGCATCACTCCAGTTAGCGACTCAGACGGTGACGAGCTATTGTCGACGACTCAGACGGTGATGAGCTTTTGTCGACGACTCAGACGAATTTCCCAACAAATCGTTCAAAGTAAAGATTCAAACCAAAAAAGGAAGACAAAAGAATTCAGAGGACCACATGCCCACATACGAAGATGCAATAGCCGAACCACAGCCGAAGGTCTTGAAGCAAGCATCAACAATCTTTTCCGTCTTTTCATCAACCTTAAATATTGCTGCTTTCTGCAGAGGAATAAATTTGAATCCAGGAAAAGGAAACCCAGAAACAAGACAACAATGACGTTCAAGCTCAAAAAGAAAAATTGCAAGCTCACAGAAAACTTCACCAACTCAACCTTTTTCTTTGAAATGGTAAAACTTCACCAACT
>JANTPZ010090518.1:0-30522 GCA_025593235.1 Vachellia pachyceras | reverse complement strand
ACCCATTCTCACGCAAGCCGAGACAAAATTCCTCTCACATAAAGTACATCGGAATCTGTGTCCGTTTTCCCAACGGATTTCCAAACGAAGCCAATATGACTTTGAGGGCTGAGCTGGGCGCATGCGTCGCTGTGTTGTAGTGTACATTAAATCATAGGTGATTGATATGAAACAGAATTAAGTAAGCTCCCTCCAGCGATTTCAGATCATAATTAAGCTTCTCAAGTTTCATAAGAGGCAACCGATATTGTAGAGCCACAATATCGGAAGCCGATCATGACACTTTGGAAACGGCTCCCATTATATATGTTATATATAAACTTTAATTAATATATATATAGAGAGAGAGAGAGAGAGGCTATCATTCCTAATGAGTTACAAGAAACTGATCATGAGTGGCATCTCACCAAGTTTCAACAAAATGGACTCATTTTCCTGATTCGAAAATATCTCTTGAAAGCTAGGGAATCTAAAGAAGACTAAAACCGTTTCACTCAATGCGTATTTCAGACACATTGTTTAATACCTTCCTTAACTCACCTTATTTTATAATAAAGATCAATTATAAATCACTTTAGGGCCTTCCAATGCTTGGAATTAGCTAACCAAGTGAAATTCTAGAACTCACCAAAGTTACTGTTCACTTGGTAAAATTTCAGAATTTTTGCCAATTTTAAAAATTCATAACTAATTCTAGAAAATTGAAATTTAGTAATTCATGTTGCTAAATAAAGCTTATTAAATTCCTTACAGGGAAAAATATCAATTTGTCTAATTTCATAACCAATTAATACAGTTTATTTCATGAGAAACATTGCTCCTTTGATTATTTTTCATTTTTCTAATCATATTATACTTAAAATTTTTGTTATTTGGTAAAAATTATTGTATAAAATATGATATTATTTAAAATTGTTTAAAAAAATTAGAAAATGGCTTTCTGCGGTGACAAAAGGAAGTCGCCACTGAAACTAGTTGACCTTTGGTTATTATTTATTTTAAATATTCAAATATGGAAAAAATATTTTTTGGATATTTTTAGTTGAAAATGTTTTAATAATATTTATTTTGGATATTTTATTTAACTTAAGAATTATTGTCCATTTTCTTTCCTTTATATTTTGTCTCATTCATCCAAATAGGATGAGTGATCACATTATTTTTATAATTTTTTTTTTCTACACACATTTTCTTCATTTCCAACTTTTCTCTATACTGTAGAATTTTGGGGTGAGCTATACTCTCTTTTCTCTTAATTTATAAGACACTATAAATTGAAATTTTTGAAGCATGTATAAACATTTTCCCTAGGATATAGCCTTCATTAGAAGTAGATCTATGACATTTTGCTTAGAACAAGAGCGAGCCTCGCACACTATTTAATTATTGTAATTAAGGATCATTTTGAAATGTAATAACTATTCAAAAATCAGATGGAATATTTCAATTATATTTCTTAGTTTGTTGGTTGAATACAAGTGTCTTATCAATAGGATCACATGGAATAATGTTATTTTTAATTTATGAATAATATGGGTTTGATACACACACACATCAGCGGCCAATTTGATATACATATGGCTGATTATTAATGACTATGTCCAATTAAATTCTCATTCGAGTTCAATTCACAACATTACTAGAGAGGGGGGATTTAACATCCCTCTCTCACATCCGTTAACAGTAACGAACGTGAGAACATGCTTCTCACATCCGTTTTTCTAAAAACATAGCTAGTAAATTGTGAACTGCTGAACTCATATTTGAATATTTGCTAGTTAATTAACTTGGGTACAGTAGTTTTGTTGTTTGTTGTATAGTTTAGTGAAATTGACTTAGTCTTTGAAGACTTGCTACTTGTTATCAAAATAAACTTGATTTATGTAACTGTTGTTTGTTTATAGCCTACTGTTGTTTGGTTTTAGCCAAAATCCGCAGAAATAAAACATTTTTTCTGTATTGATTCCAGTTGACATTTGGTGAACGAAGGTCACCACACACATACCCACACATACTTTCCATTTGACAAGTGGAGAACGAAGGTTGGCTCCTTAGGGCGATTGTGTGTGTATATGTGTGGCCAATAAATAGAACTTTCTACTCCTAAGGCAAAAGAGTACCAAGAAACTAATCGCAACTATTTTTAACAATGGGTCGATTTTTTTCACCTTACTATGTATATAAAAGCATTGAAAAAATTGGATTCAATTATTGATTGCTCGTATTTTGAATAGGCTTACGGTGAATGATGTATAACTAATTGTGTAAATACTCTTTGAGTCTTGAGGTATATACTAACTCTGATGAGTCTCTGGAATCCAACTCAAAAACTTTTCTTGTAAAAAAATTACATGAAGAGAAGATTTGGCGTGTGTGTATGTGTATTCTCTTTGACATGTGAAGAATGAAGGGAAATGTTACTTGAACTGTTCAAATATCCCAAAAGCAAATCAACTTAAGATCCGAGAAAAAAAAAGGAAAAGAAAGATGCCAAATGTAAATAATTATTTCCTATAAAGTTTACTGAGCCACAAGTGTAAATTTATTCACTAATGCCATGGTAATAAGTCAATGAAAATTCAAGAAACAGCTTTGTTTCTCCATGTTTCACTGTGAATCCATAGTTTTTGCTTTAAGAATAAATTTGATTGATCCATGATAAGATTATAGCACCTGAAAGGGGATTCTCTCTACGTCCCCTATATTTCTCATTTCAACCATCTCAATCCTTGGGTGAAAATATAAGCGCTCTAGGTTTAATGTTGTATAAAATATTTTTATTATAATTTTAAATAATCATGGATAAATTTTTCTATAACTTATCGTTTTATTAATAATTAACTTGATGGGAAGGGAATCCACAAAGTAGTCACATGAAAACTCGTCAGTTTTAAAATGTATTTCCTTTGTAAATAAATAAAACAATCGTTTTTGGCATCAGAATTTGCAACATATAACAACATCCTTTCTTAGTTTCGTTAACAACAATACTAAATCAGAGTTCACAAGTATTATCACCAATTTCTCACTGTTTGTCCTCCCATTTATTTGTCATAGTTCCTAGCCCATATGACAAAATGCTTTTCTAATAAATCTTAAAATAAAAATGAAGCTTTCATAGAATAATTTTTTGAAAAATTCTTCAAAAAAAATTTCATTTTTCAACAAAAAAATTCAAACCTATCATCTTTGTTCCAGCATTTAACTAGTGGGAATTCATAGAAACTCAACTATTAATATCTAGTTGGATATATTCTGTTGCGATAAGCTTTGTTTATATTTCGACAAAGACAAATCATAATCTATAATTCGGATTATAAGGACAATCGAATCTGAAAAAATAATAATTAATATATGTAGCATAATATTGTTTTTAACGTTGTCTAGTACATACTGTTAAACATAAGATTCGTTATGGTCCCTATATAAGGCAAACAAGAGTCTTAGTTTCTCACAAGTCTCAAAGCAAAGAGATGTACATAATCAAGACTCAAAGCTTCTGTGTTTCATCAATGGCTTCCAATATTGTGGGCCCATGGCCCCGATTTGGGGTCATTGCTGAAACTAGAGAAGTTTCTGAATGAGTGGGCGTGTGTGGAGACCTTACTTCTAGTTTGGATCACAAAAAAATATTGATAGACGCTTATATACTCCCTGGTTATCTTTTTTCTTTCAAATGCGCAAAAGAAATTTCCCCCAATATATTGAATTTTGTTCGGTGGTTTTTATTAGGAGATCTTTGTCTTGTTGATCTTGTAAAATGGGTTCCCTCTTTCCTTGTCTCTTTCACCATTTGGTTTAATGAAGAGAAATCATTTCCATATCCTCTTTATCATGTTAGGCTACGACTCAATGAGAAGGCTTTTGCTATTGTAAGAGAGAAAAACAATTAATTTGAATTACAACTTACAGGCCCCGAGCACTTTTACTTGACAATATTGCTAACTCCTAATATTCTATACTTTTAAAAGTTTGAATTAGTTAAGGTGATTAGTTAGTACATCATGAGTTTTGTTCACTTTGCTAGTGTGAAGGGAGGTTATTATGAATTAGTACTCCCTCACCATGTTACCTCAAGGCTTTTTCTTGGGGTTTGGTTATTGATAATATTCATAATTCATGTTATTTCAGCACATTTTCCTACTTTTTTTTATTTTTGGGTTGAATTTTGCATCCTTTGAATACACACATAAGAAAATGTGCATTTTGTTGCTCAAGATTAACATTTAGGACTTGTATAATCATATAAGTGTCGATATTTTGCTTTATTTTGGGTGACTATCGTTCTTATATGTTTTTTTTCATTAGATTGGGTGGTCTAAACTCAATATTGAAAGAATTTGAAGAGCCATTTGAAGTTTTGGAACAAAGTTTGAAGCATGTAAAACATATTGGAGATGAAAACCGAAGGAGAACAGTGAAGAGTTACACCTTTCACCGCAGCAAAGAGTACAAATAATCGAATTTCAGAATTTCTGTCTTGTTTGCCATGGCGAACGTGTCTCTTCGCCACGAAGGCAAAAAACGACATTCTGAAATTGCGAAATTCTTGTTGGGGACTGGCATTCTTCACACTAATTGGCATTTTTGAGCAGGTTTGTGCAAGATTTTGAAGGTTTTGGAAGCTTGTGAATGGATTTTGAAGAGATTTGAGCTCCACCCTTTGATTTTTCTTATCTTCTATTCTGATATATGAACATGATTATTATGTATAATCGTGGCTCTTTTCTAATTTCAAGAAGCTAAACACTTTGTTCTAGAATTATTTCAAACTTATTTATTGATTAAGATTTGATTTTTCCACTCTTTTAATTGTTAATGATGTGTGTGTCTTGATTTTATGGTTCGCTTAATGCTTCTATATATATATGTTTGGCTACCATTTAAATTGATTTGTTGATTTGAGTTTGACTTGAAATAACTAATATACATGCAGAATGGAGTTACAATTATGCCTGACTTGAAATTCAATGATTAAATGGCCAGTCTGTTGGTAAAATAGAGATATCTAGTAACCTTTGCATTGTCAAGTTAATGTTGATGCTTAATTTTAATTTTCATTAAATGTAACAAAAGATTGTGCTTTTTAGTAAGAATATAGACTTGATTTTGACTTGAGAAAGCATTAGGAAGAGTTTTAAAACCTTAGACTAACATATTATGTCATTTAAACTTTGATTGAGGGGAAATTAATTAATTAACTTTTACAGGGAGAAATCATCCTAACTAGACTCCATCTTGAAGCTGAATTTCATTTTTAGTTTTATTTGCAGTACATGCATTTCAAAATGATTTAACTTTTGTGAGTACAAAGCCTTGAAATTAGTCGACTGGACCTAATTGAAAGCATAATTGTGATGGCTAAATAGCTTTTGCCTTAATCTTTGTGAGAAAGATACCTAACATTATATACTACTTGTTACGCCCCATGCACTCACGGTTTACACTAGATGATGAACATTCACTATCTTCTAAGAGGGACGAGTTAATTGCTCTAGTTGAAACTTAGTTAATAAGATTGGTTTATCATCATTGTTGTTTAACAAGTTAACATGTTCATTTTTTTGAAGGATTTTATTTATTATTAATTGGGAGTTCTGCAAGATGTTTTAAGCATTGATCTGATACTTCATATGTTACAAATAAAATGTTTGAGCTGAAAGAGATTGAGTTGAATATTTTTTTTTTATTTTGATAATTTTAGAATTGATCGGTCACAAAGCTTGTTTATTTGGTATTTAGAGTGTGGTATTATATATGTCAACCTTCGCTTAAACACCATGAGTTTACTCTTACCTGGGCATTGTAAAGTTAATGGAAAAATTACCCAGAGGTCTCAAGCAATAGAATTAACAAACAAAATGATCCCAAAGATTTACAAAATTACCAGAAGGTCCTATGAGTAGCTACTGAGGTTGCCATTAACAATCTTACTAGCTTTCATTAACAACTTTAGCAGCTATTCCTGGGACCTTATAGTAATTTTGTGAACCTTTGGGACCATTTTATGATTAATTCTGTTGCTTGGGACTTCTAGGTAATTTTTTCAAAGTTAATTTGCTTGAGCAAAGTAGGCAAAGAAGCACACTACTATTGGCAGCAATTTTTTTGTTATAAGTTTTGGTGAATTGGAACCGGTGGCTCATCAGGGGGAGAGACTGGCAGCAATTTTTGATTGGGCTGTATAGGGTTTTTACATCATTTGTGGGAGGGATTTAATTTGGGGGGAATTACACTCAAGTTTCAAAGAAGCTAAACTGTCAGTATTAGGTCCCATGAAATCATCAAATTAATATGAAATCTCGAGACGTCTGTTGGAGATTTATTGAAATTATAAAATGACGGGTTTACCTTGTTTACTTGACTTGTCAACTGAGGCATCTTCACTTATTATTAATGACACTATGACATGTCATGTTCTAACTTATTAATTGTGACAGTCTGATTTATTATTAGTGATACATTGACTTGTCAATTGAAACATCCTAACTTATCATCAGTGACACATTAACTTGTTAATTGACAAGTGAGGATAAACTCAATTTTTCACAATTTCATTAAATCATCCACAAATCTCTTAGGACTACGTATCGATTTGATATTTTATGGAGTCTGATAGTGATATATTATCTTCTTCCATACCTCAATATCATTCCTTTTAAGTTCAAATAGCAAGTATGTTTATCCATGTTGGACTTTGAAATTAATGTTAATAAAACCTTTTTACATTGGCAATCAGAAACTGTCATAAATACTCTTATATATCGGCGTAGGTTATGATTACCGAAAGAGAAAATCCAACTTATAGAATAATTGTTTCTGTATTTTCAAAGCATTAGAATTTCTACTTGCATTTTAATTGTACAAATTGATCTCTTGTCATTTTGAGGTCAAATTTAATATTCAAAATTATGCAATTAGTGGCACAACCTTAAGGTCGATATCTAAGGAGCTTAATGTCTTTAGGTGATTAATTAGCTAATTCATTCACAGAAATAAGGATGGAGTTGCTTCTGTCATTGATTTGATTCAAAACCATTATCTACATTATTATTTATTTTTCTTTTCTTGTCAAATTGCAATACGATGAAATGAAAACAAAGAAATGAATTAAGCACACAAATGCTCCCTAGAGATTTATGAATCTGCCTTCATCGTTTATCAGTGGATTAGTTCTTAAATGTCATTATGAAACTTATAGCAAGCACATATTTGGCCACTTCCAAAAATAACGCCGATCGACATTACTCATGTATTGTTCACCATCCAAAGATTTTAAATCTGTAGGTAATTTTTCAAATTTTTTTAAAAAATTTAATTTTTCCTGTGGATTTTGAATGCTGCAGGAAAAATACCTGAGAATTTCAAAGCTGCAGGTAATTACCTGCGGATTTAAAATCTGTAGGAAATTACCTGAGAAAATTTTCCGCAGGTATAACTTCATTTTTTTACTAGTGGATATTGCACTCCTAGCATAGACCAAATTCCAACTTTAGATAATTAATTTGCAGACACTAAGAAATAAAAAATGCATTTGGTTCTTCTAAAATACTGTTTTAATTATTATTTTTTGGAATCACTTCTTAATGAGATTTTAGTATATGTCCAACCAATAGGGATATTAATTATAAAAAAGGGGATAACCTGATAAACATAAAAAAGTATCAAAAAATTGATCATCATTTGCCAGTAATCTCAATTAATTTTGACGTGGCATATACTATGTTAGACAATTAGATCTATGTTAGTGACAAGGAGGTAATGGTCAAAATGTGAAAGATGAGAATTTTTTTTAAAAAAAAATCCCTTTTGGGTTAAAGAATTTTTTGAACTTTTTGAAGTGCACTATCTGCAACTCAGCTAAAATTGAGGGTAGCAATATATATTCTGGCCTATATTAAGTGACTTAAGACCTTGTAAATATGTATCACTCCTTTGATCTTTAAGGTAGTATTTAGTTGGGAAGTTGATTTTGATCTTAAATGTAGGACATATTTATAATTTTTATCATGTTTTCTCAAATTACCTGTTTTGATTCTCTTTCAACAATAGTCAAGTAAGAGAGAAAGGAGGGGAATTAAGGAGATGATCAAAGTATGTTAGAAAAACATGCCATATTAAATACCTTAATTAGCACCATTAATCTAATCAAGTTAGGTAAATATGTTCTATATTTAGGATCGGATGGAGTATTAATTATTAAAACAAACTATAACATTATGATTAAAAAAAAAGGGCACAGCTCTCATATATATTTTGCTAACCATTTATTAAAAAGTCTCAAGAGTCTACCATTGGTGATGGGCAGAACTGATCATGCTCAAGTTGGTACATGCCTTTGAACTTAGTGATCTGAACCAGAGGCTAATTAATTAAAGTTCCCAATAGATCACTTAATAATACTAACAAGGAAGCTTCTCAAACTCCATCCCAGTCAACCAGTATTGTAGAGCCACAATATTGAAAGACTTTGATGACATTTGGAAACATAATCTTCCATGGATTCATATGTTATATATCTCACTCAGTCTTGTGTTGTGAAAAACCAACACTATAAATGGCTCTATTTATAGAGGACCATCACATACAGTCACTAAGTGATCGAATCTTATTTCTTTTTTGAACTCCACAAAGTGTTACAAGCAAATTAAAATAGTGCTATATATATATATATATATATATTATTGAGTCACTTTTTGGGTTTGATTCTCCACCAATCTAATAAATTTTTAATAAATGAAATAGTTGACTTTTGGGTTAAACACATGCCCCTTGATTTGTTTAGTCTTTTTTATGCATAACTCCAAAATTTATGTATGTAGCATTTCACTAAGAAAAAGTTGGGACAATACAGCATTAAAAAAGCATCAAAGTATCACATGCTTTAAAAAAAAAACAGAGAACCACGTAACATAAAAGCCTCTTAAGTGATCGAATCTCATTTGTTTTTGGAACTTTTGGCATTGCTTTCTTTTTTCATGTTTTTAGAATTTTTTTATTAAATTATTTTAAAAAATAAGTTTTGAATAGGGAAAAAAATATATTTTTGATATTTCTATTTTTTTGTTTTACAAAATACTTAATTAAAAATTAACAACCGAACAAGTTTTTCTTTAAAAAAGAACAATTGCTCTCAAGATAAGAAAACAAACAATTATATTCCTTCATATGTTTTATCTTAAAAAACACTTGCTGGATTTGAGTTGTTTGGCTCCATTCAATTGCACAGTCCTTCAAAGTAAAGCCGAAGATTAAGGATAGAACTGACTCTACGAATTGAGAATAAATGCTTAGAAATCATTCTCAGTGATTTACTATTCAAATGGAATATATGTCAGTAACTTTAGTTTCCTTAAATCTAGTCTATTATCAACTATAACTTCTATAGGAAGCCAATTTGACTAATTACTTGTGGATGGTGTTATGATTTGTAATATTTCGCTCGAGCAGTGTGTTCTGTTGTTTGGCAGGATAATTTGATGTGTACATAAATTTTCTTAATTTTTGGAACTGTGTGTAAACATGATAGAATAAAATTTATTTACTATCAACTTAAAAGTTAAAAAAATTAGTATTCTAATAATCGTATCCTTGTATCTATATAATATATAACTTGGTTTCTTTTAATTTTATTTAGATCAATGTAGTAAAATCAGATGTGTGTGTGTGTGTATGAGCTAATAACATCAATTTCTCTTATAAATTAACAAGCCTAAAGTATAAATTTAATAATTTAAATTTACATCAAATTTAAGTTTAGTTCCTTAAGTTTAAAAAGTCCACTTTAATCCTTTCACGTTAACATCATTAGTTTAAATGATGTTTTATACCTTAACAGAAAATGTTAATTCAATCATTATTCTACAATTAAATGATGTTAAAATATACTTAAATACTGATTGTTTCATATATTTATTTTTATATTTTAAAATTTAACTATATTTTTATTAGTCTTTAATATTAGAATCACTGTTTAAATTTGATAAGTAACTATTTTCTATTAGGTAAAACTCACAGTGCTAAGATCAATAAATGACTAAAATTACACTTTTTAAACTTAAAGGACTAAACTGAAATAAGCGTATACAACCAATTGACAAATTAAAAGTGCACACATCTTACTACACACACACACATAATTGAGAAACTTATAAGAACGGCTCAATAAAAAGTGGGAAAACTGCAATATAGCTTAATAGAAAATGAGATGAAATTACATGGACTTGCATGTTAATTTATCCTATAATTTATATTTAATTAATTACAATGACAGAGACCTAACAAAATTATCCGAAATTCAAAAGCACTCTGTATGTTTACCTCCAACTCAAATTGTGAGAATTGATGCTTTTTGAATATCAGAAACAATAATTGATTAATTATTCTCTAAAAATCTTCCTCTGTTCAGTTCAGATTCACTCATCCCAGAACGTGTTACTAATAGTGCTTACTCATTGGCTTTCTCAGTATCAGAATAATGTAACTAAATTGGAAAGATGCATGCTGTCTTTTGCCTGTTTTAATCATTGTATCTATATAATATATAACTCGGTTGCTTTTAGTTTTATTTAGATAATGTAGTAAAATCATATGTGTGTGTGTGTGTGTTGAGTGATAGTTACCACAGCGTACATGAGCTAATAACATCAATTTCTCTTAAAGTATAAATTTAATCATTTAAGTTTATATCAAATTTAAGTTTGATTCCTTAAGTTCAAAAGTTCATTTTAATCTTTTCACATTAACACCGTTAGTTTAAATGATATTTCATCCCTTAATAGAAAATGTTAATTCAATCATCATTCTAGAATTAAATAATGTTAAAATATACTTAAATATTGATTATTTATTATATTTACTTTTATATTTTAAAATTTAACTATATTTTATCAGTCTTTAATATTAGAATCACCATTTAAATTTGATAAGTAACTATTTTTCATTAGGTAAAACTGACAGTGTTAAGATCAATAAATAACTAAAAGTGCACTTTTTAAACTTAAATGACTAAATTGAAATTTGATTTAAACTTAAATAACCAAACATATACTTTAGCCAAGTGACAAATTATAAAAGTACATATGAAATATCTTACGACATCATACACACACACACATACATACATAATTGAGAAACCTATAAGAATGGCTCAATAAAAAGTGGGAAAACTCCAATATAGCTTAATAGAAAATGAGATGAAATTACATGGACTTGCATGTTAATTTATCCTATAATTTATATTTAATTAATTACAATGACAGAGACCTAACAAAATTATCCGAAATTCAAAAGCACTCTGTATGTTTACCTCCAACTCAAATTTTGAGAATTGATGCTTTCTGAATAACAGAAACAATAATTGATTAATTATTCTCTAAAAATCTTCCTCTGTTCAGTTCAGATTCACTTATCCCAGCACATGGTACTAATAGTGCTTACTCATTGGCTTTCTCAGTATCAGAATAATGTAACTAAATTGGAAAGATGCATGCTGTCTTTTGCCTGTTTTTACTCTCTGCAGTTGACAATAGTCAATTAATTACTGAGAATATATTCAAATGCTTTTACTTATTTAATTAATAAAGGTATTAACTTTTGTGTTTGTCATTAATTTAATCTTTTTTGAAACAGTAGCTCAGCAGAAACTAATACCATTAACATATAGTGTGGTGTGTGGAGCTCATTATAAATTACAGGCACAAGTCTACAATCAGTTTTTTTTTAAAAAAAAATTTTATACCATATTTAATTTTGTCTCTTAGTTTTCAAAGTGCATTTTCCGCCATTCAACTCTAATGCTATCAACAAAAAAAATGTTAACGTTTAAATTTTAAATATTGGCAAAATATTCTTAAATGTTGACATGTTAAATTTGATTCTCAAAATTCTAAAGATTGTTACAAAAAATCATCGTTTGTGTGTAACAATGTCAGAACTAGAGTTAATGGGATATGGGAAACGATAGTTTATGATATGATAGTGTTTTTTTTTAAATTAGTAAAGTATTAGTTATATGATTATAATTGTGTCTTATACTCTCGTTTGAGTTATCCTTTTTTTTTTTCGAAAATCCCCACTCATCTCAAGAAAATAATTTCATATAATTTTAAAATACAACAAAAATTTTCTTAATTTTACATCTAAACCATTTAAAATTTTGGTGATTAAAGTTACATTTTATTTAGACTCTACAAAGAAATATAGCTATGAAACACAAAAAAAATAAAAAATACTCTCCTTCATTTTCCATGAAAATTTCATCCACACAAAAAAAATTTCATTTTTTTAGTTTTAAAAATATAATTATTTTATCATATCTTGATTATAAAAATAAATTTTATAAACTTATAATATATTAAAATGTATTTTACTACATAAGAAATCTAAAATATTTTAGAAAAAAATAAAGTAACTTGTTATTAAATTATTAAATCATTAAAGTGAAATTAAATTGCATAAGATGGTAGTTATAGAATTTAAAAAATTAATAATATTTCCCCCTCCTTTTTCATCAAATTCATCCCCACCAAAAAAAAATTCATTTGTTGTTTGTATTCTAGAAAGTATAAGTTTCTTTTATATATTAAAATGTATTTTACTATAATAAATAAATCTAAAAGCATAGTTATAAGAAAAATGATATAACATGAAAAATTACCCACCATATAGAAAAAAGAATATAGGACCAATCATATTGTGAGAACAATTTTAGAGGAATAAGTTGATTGATTAATTGATTTGAATTGATTGATTAGAGAAATAAAAGGAAATTAAAACTGTATAAACTTAAACAACCAAATTATATTATCGTAATCAATTGCCATCCCACCCACCAAAGTTTCAAGTATTATGTTTGTAATACTGATATTCTTTTTTGATAAATTGATAAATTTCTTTTTTTTATAAATATGTAATACTGATATTCTACTAATAAAGTCATATTTCTCATTTTTTTTGGAAAGAAATCCGAAAATGGAATGTGAAAGTTGTTGGAGGGGGAAGTGAGTAGGGCTGAAAAAGAAAATAAATCTATATTAAAATAAGTTAAGTTTGCCCATTGATAAGTTGATCGATAGGTGTGTTTTATGCATGATATATACCAACTTGTAGACCTCAAATATTCTAAACATGAGTTAATTAATTAATTTGGATTCGATCCAGTCAATGGATTTAACATACAAGTATTGGGCTTGTTTGGCTTCTCGTTTCCAGAAGTCAAACGTATGTTCAACAGTGTTTTTCTACAAAATGAGATAATCTTCATATATTTACTTCGTCTTGCTTAAAAGTAATTCTCTACTGCATCCCCAAACCGTACCATTATAATGGAGGAGAAGTCACCCTTTAAAAATTTTATTGATAACAAAGGCCTATTTTATACTAAAAAGTACCACTACTTTATAAATTTGGAAAAAAATTAAAATAAAGGACCTAGAAAAAATAATATTTATTTAAAAGAACCATAAAACTATTATTATTTATAAGGATCAAGTATTAAAATATAAATTTGAAAAAAACACTGAACTGCCCCTAGTCAAATCTTCAACGGTTCTCTTATATTATTAATGCAAAAATAAACTGTCAATCATCCATGTAACTATATTTTTTTTTTCATTTTTTCTTACTTTATCCTCCAAGATTTTTATCCATATAATCAATAGTTCAATATTTCTTTTAAATATATTAATATAATCACTTATTAATTTATATAACCAAATTTTTTTATCTGGTTTATTTTATCGTGATATTTCTTACAAAAAAATTAATCAATCTGTACCTTATCAAAATTTTTGGAAAGACCAAGTAATGAAAATAAAATATTATGTAAACAGTGTTAAAAATTCTAATATAATAACAAAAAAAATTGATCAGATCTTACTATCACTTTCCCCCATAATATCATTATCATTTTAAAATATTTCAAATATGAATTAAACATTAACAAAAAAAATAAAATTCTACAAATAACTTGAATCTATGAAATTTAAATAAGCATACAAAAAAAAATTTCAAGAAGATCAAGCATACAAAAAACAGAAAATAGGAACTTTAGTTTAGGGACAATTTAACATTTTCAAATTTATATTTTAGTACTTGGCCCTTCTAAATAATTATAATTTTTATGGTCCTCTCCAATAAATATTATTTTATCTAGGTCTTTTATTCTATTTTCCCTATAAATTTTGTACATATACTTTTTATAAATAAATCTTTATCGTTACTCTAATTTAGGTCTTCCTACAAAATAAATAATGGTGTACTTTTCCCCAATTTTTCTTTTTGATATATGTTACATATGGCATTACATATAGTTCAAAAAACATGGCAGATTTAAAAAGTTCATACTGTTATAATAAAAAAAACTCTTTTTTATATTTTTGAGATGTGTTGAAGATTGTTGTGTTCTCAGTGAGTGGAATTTAAAAAAAAAAGACAAAATATCACTTTATTTAAATAATATTGACTCTTTGTCAGACCCTAATGACATTAAACTTTTTAAATCTTTATTAAGAGTGCGGCTGAGTTCAAATTCTTTTTAGATATGTTACTTCTAATCCTTGATATATAAGCTAGATAAGGGATCCACTTTGGTTCTAATATTAAGATCACAATCCACTTTGTTTACTAAATTTATCATTTTTCTCTAAAGTAATTAACCCTATTGATTGCATATGTCAAGGGATTTTTATTAAGTAGTTTTAGTGCACATAACTAACAAAGGTGTTTTAGAGAGGCCAACACCTATTTTTGCCAACACCTATTTATTAAAAATAACCAACTTAACATTATTCCTAATATTGACAAATTACTTATATTTAGCTCGAAGAAAAAATAGTAATAAATATATATACACGAGTTGTAGCAAGAAAAAAAAGTCTTGACTCTTCCTTATTGTTGCTTGTATTTGGAGTTATTATGATGTGGTTCTTGCATGGATGGATGGATGGATGGATGTGTGTGTGTGTGTGTGTGTGATTTATATCATAAATAAGGTTTTTATAATAAAAAACGAACAAAGCATTTATATCACAAATTTCTTGTTACGTGGTATACTGCACGTTGAAGCATATGCGATTGATATGAAACAGAAGTAAGGTCTCTCAAGTTTCATAAGCATATGGTGTAATGTAGTTTCAGATCATAATTAAGCTTCTCAAGTTTCATAAGAGGCAACCGATATTGTAGAGCCACAATATCGGAAGCCTATCATGGCACTTTGTAAACAGCTCCCATTGATATATCAAAAGTGTGTGTGTGTGTGTGTGTGTGTGTGGAGAGACTATCGTTGCCTTAGGAGTTACAAGGAAATGATCATGAGTGGCTATATATGTATATGTGTTTGGGGGGGGGGGTTCCTCACATACATCGAATCTTATCTGTGACACCTCAAGTTTCAAACACAATAGTGCTAAATATTGCATTTCCAAGATTCGAAAAACCCTTTTAAAATCTTTATACACAATATTTTAAACATGAAATGTATTCTATAATTACAAAAGCTTGGAATATTTGAAAGTAAGAAATGTAAATACTAGCAGACCACATAATTCTACAATAATTCCATAAACCATATAAATCCAAACATGACAAAATAGGGCTTCCAACAATATCCTTATAACTTGAACAAGAAATAAAATAACATCCATAATCTATTAAAAACAAGGCAACAAAAAACTATAATAACATTATAATATATGTGTGCGTATTGCTCTCTCCCTCGGATCCTATATATATGTGTGTGTGTGTGTGTGTGTGTGTGTGTGTGTGTGTGTGTGTATTCTCTGTGTAGGACCAAATGGCTGAGACATCATACCATGATCTTTCAAGCCATCTTTTTAACAGGCCTAGGCATTTTTTAGACCTTGGGTGGGCATTGTGAGCTGCTGCGCTACATGAAAACCCTAGTAGTGGATAATGTGGGAGCTTGCTTAATTAATTTATAGAGTTTTTAAATGAAACGATCCAATATGTAACAAATATGGAAATATGCTTTCTGTCTTTTGCCAGTTTATTCTCTGCAGTTGACAATGAATTAATGGCTTGAGAATATTTACATACTTTTCATTCATTATCAAATATATTATTAACTTTAATAGATACCTTATAAAATAGTCTGGTCTTGTCAAACAACAACAATAACAGGACGAAAAATAGCGAAAAGTAAGATAATATGTTCTGAATCCTGCACAAGAATATCTAAATCTATGAACGAAAACCAACCAACTGAAAGTTGTAGAAGGAACAGATCCTAGTTTTCTTTTTATGGGGCAATTAAATCAGCACTGAATGAGTTGTAAATTTCATAATTTTTCTCAAAACTTTTGTAGTAAAACTTGTAATTCAGTATAAAACAATGAAAATTTTGCATTTTTTATATGGTCAAAAACTGGAAAAAGTAATTAAGAGTGTAAAATTTCATGAAAATAACCCGTAAAAATATCCATGTGGATTGAATACAGGGGAGGAAGCTACTCCACCAAATATTCATCAACCAAGTTTTGTATTCACATAAAAACATATGCTCACGTTTAGTGCTCAACGACATTTTATTGATAGGAAACTGATGAATTCAAATTAATAATAATAAACTAGTTTACCATATATGAAAATCGTATGTTAAAACAAAGGCAATTCAAAACGGGGGAAAATCGAAAGCTAATAATTCTCAAGAAGTTAGCTTATATTACGTTGGATTTTCAACAATCTTATATTTGATATTTCACTATTGATAAGAAATAGAAATCGTAAAATTACAACATATATGTTTATAACTTTTTTTTTTATTATTTAGAGTAGTAAGCTATACTAATGATATGAGGTTGGAAAGTAGGCTCAAACCTGCAACTCCTATAAGTGGAGAATAATGATTCACTGATAAGACTGATTATATAAATTCTCTTGATACATACACAATCTAGAAATAGAATTGTCCATTCCTAAGGCAAAAGGGTCAAGAATCTCAATGTCACTATATCCTTGAACAATTGATCATGGAGGCGTCCTTTCTTTTGACACAATTATGTATATCCGAAGATATTGAAAAAAAGTTGGATTCGATTGTTAAGTGAAGCAAAATTGAATATATATATATATATATATATATATATTTAAGCAATAGGACGTGATTTCACAAAGTCATTATGCTTTTATTAATCCAAAAGTAGTCTTTACTTGAAGAAGATCCGCTTTTATATGATTCCGCCTTTAACTTGGGTAATTGTACATAACCTCCCAAACTTTTAAAATTTTAAATTTAGGATCATAATCACTCATATTTTGACTATCAACTCTCATTACTTTAAAATTACCGTTGAAGTTAATTCTTAAGCCATGTGTAATACCCTTAGTTTTATCCCATTAACATACCTAGCAGAAGCATTCGGAAATCACTTTAGTTGACCGTAATTTGTGGAAAATGAAGTTTGAAAAATTTTGTTTTCGGATTACTATTCATAACCCTCTAAAAACAACCCAAATTTTGAAAAATCATAATTAATTGAAGAAAAATTGAAATTGAGTGATTTTAGGTTCTATGGGAAGATAACTAGATAAACTTGAGAGCAAAAATAATTTCTGGATGATTTCATTTCAAAATCATGCCTAGTTTTAATTTCAAAAGTTAATGTTTATTTGGTCATTTTTATTTTTTTAATATTTTTACCCAACTTTGGAAGGAATATCTCTTAGCACAGTTATCAGATTCGAGTGAATTATAACTCATTTTAAAGGGAAAACTCAAATCTATTTAGTGGTAAAATGTCACATTCTATCTTACCTGAATGCTACAAAACGTGTTGGTCAACTTTAGGTCCATTTTTGTTGACTTTCATCCCCATTTTGGTCATACTTGGTCCAAGTGAAATATGTTTGCTTTAACTTGCAATATCAATGCCTTTGGAGCATTTTGACCTATTCTAGCATGCTTAAAAATAAATCTACCACTACACATGCTTGAAAATAAATCTACCACTTCAAACTCTTTTCCAAATCTGCCTTTTCAGCAATTTCCTGTATTTTCCCTTTTTTGGGGTTTGCTGCCCTTTTCTTTTTATTCAAGTAACTGCTTCTAACTTAAACCTAAAACCATTTTTAGAAATTCATATAATCCTCAAACTATTTTCCCACTTTTAAAATAATTAGTTGAGTCCTTTTGATATTATAAGTAATTATATTTGACTAATTATTTATTAAATATCCAAATATTAAATAACTTTTAAAATTCATGTAAAAGTTATATTTGTCATTTTAACTTAAATCAGGCATCAATTACTTATCAGTGAATTTTTCTCTATCTTTTGGTCTTTTAAAAACTTTTCTGGTATTTTGGTCAAACTTTAACCAAAATACCCTTTGACTTCTTCAAATTTACCAAAATGCCATTGAATTTTCAAAATGACAATTTGGTCCCGGGAATTTTGATTTTACACTTAGGCCTCTGATTCAAAATATCATTTTGGTCCTTTACTTTTCAAAATGACATTTTAGTCTCTTTACCTTTCAAAATGACCATTTTGCCCATGTTTTTTTTACATTTGGCAGAATTGTATTTTCACTCTTCCTTTACGATCCTTTGCTTATCCAAAAGCTAGATAACTCCATCAAATCATTTTACCTGATAGGAAACTTTGCAAAACTAATCTTGATAACATTTATCATTTAGGCTCATTCTTAAACTTTTAGGCCTAGAAATTATGACACCATGCCATAATTTTTTTAATTATTTTTATCATATATGAGATTCTAGGACCCTAATGTTTTATATGTATGACATGACATAAACTATTTAACTTTAATAGTAACGTTAATAGTGAGGGAGTTGATAGTCAAAATATAAAATGTTAGATGAGTATTAGATTTAACATTTTAAAATTTAAGTAGGTTATATGCAACTTCCCTAAAGTTCAAGGAGGGTTTTTGTGCATTTTAGCCATATATATATATAGACATATACTACTTTTGATCCTTAATATAAGACAATTAATTAATTTAACAAGATTAAGAAAATTAAATAATTACTTAAAAGTATTCATATTTATCATTTTTAAACTAATTTATATGTCTTGTAAACTAATATATGATCTAATGATATACATAAGTATTTAAAAGAGTTCATATAGTTAATCTATAATTAAGCAATTTATTTAAATTCATCAATCTCCCCAAATTAGTCAACTATATTGTATATTAAGGACGGGGTAATATATTATTTAACATGTGAAGAGTTAAAGGCACTGTTATTTTAGCTGTTCCAATATACCCAAAGCAAATCAAAGGCTTTGAAAAAGGAAAAGGAAACAGTTTAGATGCCAAATGTATTTGATTATTCACTGAGTTTCCTGAGCCATGCGTTGCTTAGTCAAGGAAAATTCAATTCTTCAAGATAAAGTTTGATTCGTAACGGTACGTTTCCCAATGTGCATGGTTACTTAATTTCTTCCATTTTCAATGAATAATTGCACAGGAAATATTTCTTTGACTAGATAAAACAAATTAAACGTCTTTGTCATCATTGGAATTTCGAAACTTTTAACTTAGAGTTTAATGCAACGATGATTAAGTGCTTATTTTAATTAGAGATAGAAGGTATTTCCAATATGATTTACGGTCTATGAGATAACACTACAAAAAATATTTCATTCTTGCGGATTTTTGGCTAAAAATCCGTAGGAAAAATTTTTTGTGTGAATTTTAATATATAGGTATATGTTTGTAGAAATTTATTTTCCTATGGATTTCAAGTCCGTAGGAATATTCGCTGGTAAAATTCAAAAAAATCGGCAGGAAAATTTAGAAAATTTTAAAAAAATATCTTTAATTTTATTAACATTTTGCAAGTAAACTTTTTGCAGATTCTAATGACAGAAGGTAGTGAGTTAGCTTTTGTAAAGATATGAATATTTGATAGTTTAAAACAACGTATGAGAACTCAGACCGGACCGATCAAGTCAAATCAAAAATTGACGACTCAACCAGAAATACAATCCGAGTGAGGGTTTAAACCCGGGTCATGACGATTCGGTCCAACTTGAAATGACTCGTCATGATCCGGTAGTACCTCGATCGGTTGAGTTGGAGGTCAACCGAGTTTCAATTTTTTTTTGAAAAAACAATGGACCCAGAGAGAGATAGAGAGTGGCGTCACCGAGAGATGGGAGGGAGCCGACGACGGTGAGCGAGACAATTGTTTCTGGGGTGATCCTGGGGTGGGTGTTGGTGTGAGTGCTGCAGATCCTTCGCTTGTGAACACAGACATGAGCCTAGCTATTTTGACTACACCAACGGTGGCCGGCAGCCCATGGAAATACATATCCTGTGCCATTGGTTGGACTCCTGCGGCAAAACTTGAGGCAAGTGATGAGGAGCTCACACCACCAACGGAGACGGTGACTCCATCGGGTTTAGCAAGTCCGAGTTTCAAGGAATCGAGAAGAGAGGAGGATGAGTGAGAGACGAGACACATGACGCCATCGATGGAGAAAGATGGAGGAGGGTTAACGTTCTGAGAGGAATATGGGAGGAGCTTGGAATAGAAGCTGAGAGAAGCTAGGGGGAGATTGCAGCCTGAATATGCCATCTAATTCTTGTCACTGGAAACGCCTGCGCAGGAAATTCCCTATGAGAAGGAAAGTCACCGGGGGGAGAAGTGATGAATGAGAATCCAATAGAGTACATTAATCGTATGGAGGAGAATGTGCATACGTGGAGCTTTTAGAAAGCACTTGATTATGGGTTAGGAGTGAAATGAAAGGGTCACGTGGTGGCATAATTATGATTCACTGCCACTTGGGAACAGAGGCGTGGGGTGTAGGAAATTCATTTCATAGATTTGGTTCAATTTAAGCCCTCACCTTTTTCTTCAAAAATATTTCTAAAATGTAAATTTTGCATTTCTTTTTAATATAAAATTTAAATTGTGTATTTCGTGGTGCACTACGAGGTTTTCTCATATTCTAAGATCTTTTTAACTTTTTTATTTCTCATCAGTTTGACCCTCGGTTTGACTCCGATCTGACCTACTAACCGTTAACCCACTGTTTTATCTGATTCAGTTACCAGTCCAGTTTCCTGTACCTTGGTCAAAATAGTCAAATCAGTATAACATTAGTCAAATCAATATATGATAATTTACAATAATCAAATATTTCAATGATTAAGTTTACAATAGTCGTAAGTATAATCCCACCTTACAGCTATTTCAATAATAAACTAGATACAATAAATCAACTTTTCAGGTCTCTCCTCCTCACAATCTTAGTTCCACCGGGGAAAAACCCAACTCTAAATTTTGTTGGAAAAAAATAAAAAGGGAGATTTTAATAAATCCATATGCCTTGTTATAAATATGTAGGAAAATATAAATGCAGAAGAAAATCCGCAAGTATATTTTCCAACGGATTTTTTTACAGGTATTTTAAAATCCGCAGGTAATTTTTGTCAAAAATTTTTTAAAAATTTAATTTTTCCACCCGATTTAAAATCTGCAGGTTTTTTAAAATTTAATTTTTCATGCTGATTTTAAATCCTTAGGTGATTTTTTTAATTTTTTTTAAAAATTTAATATTTCCTGCGGATTTAAATCCGTAAGAAAATTTACTTCCAGGTTTTTCTCCACAGGTATTTACTTACGGATTTCAAATCTGTGAGTATTTTTCCATGCCGCAGGAAAAATCCGCAGGTATATGATAATTTTTTACTAGTAATAAATATATGGGTTGAGTTTTATTTTGAATTATTTAAACATGATTTTTCAACGCTAGTGCAAACATGGTATAAGATTGTTACTTCAAATACCTAAATGAAACTTTTTAACGTGATTTTTATACAATTAAAGTTGTTTTGATACAATCAAAGTTGTCTTTTTAACGTTAATGTTAATGAAACTTTTTTCTTGAATATGTTTTCCTTATGAGAGAAATTAGATTAAAATACGATACTATGAAATCTAACTTCTTACAAATAAGATAAATTGCAGTTTAATATAGATTCTTCGCGATTCGGCGGTGTGAACTTGTCATATTTCATATGAAGAAAAATTCATTATATAATACATTTTTCAATAATCTTTTTTCGTTGAAATAATTCATTTTACAACAGACCAAATCAAACCAATAATCTTTATTCTTTCATTTACTGGGAATTCATAGAAATTAAAGTCAAATCCTAGAATAAATATATTCTTTCCACAATACATACATACATACATACATACATACATACATACATACATACATACATACATACATACATACATACATACATACATACATACATACATACATACATACATACATACATACATACATACTGTTGTGAAATTGCGATCAACTTTGTTTGTATTTATGACAAAGACGGATCTTAAACTGACATTCAGATTATAAGAATAATCGAATCTGAAAAATGAATAGTCAGTATTTTTTTTTTTGGTTTCTAACATTATTGTCTAGTTCTGCAAAACATGATATTCGTCTATCTGAAATCGAGGACTGATATCTCTATATAAAGCAATTAGTGGTCTTCGTTTCTCACAAGTCATAAAGGAATGAGATGTTCATCAACACACAAAACCCTCTATTAAGATCATCTGGATATAGTGAAATTGGTAGAAGCTTCTATGTTTCATCAATGGCTTCCAATATTGTGGGCCCATGAGCCCGCCAAATTGGGGTCATTTGTGAAACTAGAGAAGATGCGCTTTCGTTAACATGAAGACTTTATGCCCCGTTTGGTAGTTGGGAACTGTGGACATGAAATTGGAATTGTGTGGTGTTTAGGAGGACGCATGGGTGGTTCTGTGTGGTGTTTTTTAGCTACGTTCTATCCTTTAAGACTGATGAAGGTAGTCTAGCGGGCTGTATCATGTCAAAGTTGCCCTTTTTAATACAATCAAACTCAAACTCTGTCCATTCCCCTCTCCCTTCCTTCAGCCACTGACCTTCATTATCCGCCAGCCTCCGTCACAGACAAACTCTATTAGCCCATAGCCTCCGTTTTTAGTGATCTCTCTCCTTGGCGGACAACCTCTCCCCAATGCTACTGCAAGGGCTCACTGCCTCACATTTATCACCAATTTGGATCATCATACTAGGTGGTCGGGCTTTGATACCGATGTGAGTATTAAAACTCAAATCTCGAAACATCCTGGCCTCTAGAATCACCGGAGGTTCGAGCTAAACTAAGTTTAGCACCCACAAGAATGAATTATTGTACTCTTAGAACTGTCACAAAAGTGATGATGCTGCCAATGCCAATTTGGCCAACTTCTCTATTATCAGATGTCAAAATATGTAATGGAAAGAGGCACAAATAAAAATGTGAGACCCAACTCAATATTCGTACGCTAAAGGGAAATATAAAAAATGAAAATATTGAATTGGGACAGACCAATGCTTTTTGATCTGAATCAGAAGCTATAAGCTCCCCAATCACTTCATAATAAGCTTCTCAAACTTCATCCCAGTCAACCAATATTGTAGAGCCACAATATTGGAAGACTTTGATGAGTTTTGGAAACATCCTTCAATTTAAGTGTAAATATGTTATCTTACTCACTGTCTTGTGAGAAACACAGACTACTAGTGGCTTTATATATAGAGAGACCACACACAATCACTAAGTGATTGAATCTCTCCTTTTTTTTATCAACTCCACTAAAAGTTATGAGCAAATTGAAACAGTGCTATATATTTTTGAGTCTCTTTCTAGATATGATTCTCCACCAATCTAAATATTTAATAGTTGACTTTTCTGTTAAATATATACCCCTTGTTTTGTTTAGTTGTTTTTATGCATAATTCCTAAAGTTATATGCAGCATTTCACTGAAAAGAGTTAGGACAGAACAGCATTTAAAAAACATCAAAATCATCACATGTAAAAAAGAAAGCATAAAAGCCTTCGTGAATCGTCTAATCTACTTTTTGGAATTTTTATCTCTTTCATCCTCAACAACACTTGTTCGATTTGAGTAAGTTGGTGCCATTCACTTGCACAGTTCTTCAAAGTAAAGCCAAAGGTTAAGGATAGGATTAACTCTATGATTAATTGAGCATAAATGCTTAGAAATCAGACTTAGTGGGTTATAACTCAAATGGAATAATATATATGATTTACTTTACTTTCCCTAAATCTAGTTCATTATCAAATATTATATAACTTCTATAGGGGGCTAATTTGACTAATTTAACTTGTGAATGGTGTTATGCTTTGTAATATTTCGGTTATATTGAGCCATGTGCTTTGTCGTTTTGTAGTCTAATTTAATGAGTATATAACTTTTTAAACTTTTTTTTTTGAAACCATGTATAAAACAATGGAAAAGAATTACTTATTATCAACAGAAAAATAAAAAAAAAAGTATGTTGATATTTATCTTCTAGTTTTATATATTCTATAATATGGTTGATTTTGATTCTGTTTAGATCCATATGGTCAAATAAATTTACATGTATGCTACTTGAGGCTACTAGGTACTAACGTTTCTCTCTCTCACAAACTATAGGGACTATGTACCTATAATTAATTGAGGTCACTATAAGAAAGATCTAAAAAATAAAAAAAATATGATGAGTTCATAAAAGTGATACAAAATTAAATATATTAATTTTCTATATTTTATTCTAATTATATCCTGAAATTAATTGATGTCTATGACCGAGACCTAAAAAATTATCTGAGATTCAAAGTAATCTGTATGTTTACCTCAAACTCAAATTGTGAGAATTCAAGATAGTGCTTACTAGTTGGTTTTCTCTGCATCAGAATGTAAATAAAAAAATTCATTAAAAAAAAAAGAATGTACTAAAATGGAAAGATGCATGCTGTCTTTTGCCTGTTTTATTCTCTGCAGTTGACATTAATCAATTAATGGCTGAGAATATTTAAATGCTTTTCCTTATTTAATTATCAAATTTATTAACTTTTATGTTTATCATTAATTTAATCTTGTTGGAACCAGTGTTTAACAGAAACAAGTATAATTAGCATATGTATGGGGCTCGTTATAACTTGTAGAAAAGTATACATTTAGTGCTTTAATTTTATACAAAATTTCCTTTTGATTCCTAAATTTATAAAGTGTGTTTTCAATCATTCAACCCTAATGCCATTAACAAAAAAAATATTAATATCAAAATTTTAAATACTGAAAATATTCTTTAAGTCTTGAGATAAATAAGTGGTTGCAAGTTCAACTGTTCATATGTATAATGGATGTGTGAGTTCTCTCACCAAGGTGAAGTATGGGAAAAAATATTGACAGAAACATTTATAAATGTTGGCATGTTAAATTTAATTATCAGTTAAAATAATTGTTAATAAATATCGTTTGTGACTAATGGTGTTAGGACTTACGACTAAAAAGATACTTTAAATACTTAAGAAACAAAACTAAACATGTATATAAAGTTAGAGGATGAAAGGTGCAATTTGTTTTCTAAATAATACTACTGTTATATATGTATGCCTACTTGTCGGCCTTAAATATTCCAAAACATGACTTAATTTGGATTAATCCAATATATTGATTTAACATAGATATTACAAAAGACACGCCAGGTTATAGATTGTTACATCCTTTCACTTAAGATGTTTGGGATTTTAATATTTTTTTGGCCGAATTTTGGGATTTTAATTCAGTAGTTAGTTAGAGTGGTTGTAGCAATAATATTGGAAGCTTTTATGTTCAGTCTCGTGTACTTTCCTATATAACACATTTTGTTATATGCTTAAAATGGCGGTTCAACCCATTTCACCCAATATTTGTCGGCCATTTCGTTACAGTCTTTTTTTATGTATATTTCAAAGCAAGGGAAGAGCCAGATTCAATTATGAAAGGCCGAGATTAAAAGCATATGCAGTTAAATGTTGGAGAGGATAAAATTTATAGGGAAAATTAGGATGAGACTCGAATGAGACAATGCCTAATAGCAATTTTTCTTAGGCATAAAACCAAGTTAGCTTGAGCGCTCCATAGACTTGCCCTTGAGCAGAGTCTAGCTTAGACTTGCCCTTAGCTTTCCCGTGACCAAGTTCGGACATGTCCATGAGAAGGTCTATACTAGTGCAAAATAACCTGAGCAAGTATACGAACTTGTCCGAAGCTTCTCACGGGCAACATAGACTAGCAGGTTAAGTGGGAGGGACGAATTGAAGCGACTTGAGTTTAATTTCAATAGATTGTTGTAGTGAGGCAACTATACTACTTAAAATATCTAGTTGTTTATATTTAAGTCATTTGCAAAGAATTCTTACTATCGTTCTGTTGGAATTTGTTTAAGGCAATTCTTGCCACTCATGGTTTCGCTAAGGACAATATGACTTTGAGGGCTGAGCTAGGCACCTATCACAGCTTGTAAAATGGACATCAGGTGCATGCGTCGCTGTGTTGTAGTGTACATTAAATCATAGGTGATTGATATGAAACAGAATTAAGTAAGCTTCCTCCAGCGATTTCAGATCATAATTAAGCTTCTTAAGTTTCATATGAGGCAACCGATATTGAAGAGCCACAATATTGGAAGCCTATCATGACACTTTGGAAACGGCTCCCATTATATATGTTATATATAAACCTTAGTTAATATATATATAGAGAGAGAGAGGCTATCATTCCTAATGAGTTACAAGAAACTGATCATGAGTGGCTATATGTACACACACAGAAAGGGATAGAGAGAGAGAGTTGATCTCACAAACATATCGAATCTCATCTTCTGTGACACCTCACCAAGTTTCAACAAAATGGACTCATTTTCCTGATTCGAAAATAGCCCTTGAAAGCTTGGGAATCTAAAGAAGACTAAAACCGTTTCACTCAATGCGTATTTAAAACACATTGTTTAATATCTTCCTGAACTTACCTTATTTTATAATAAAGATCAATTATAAATCACTTTAGGCCTTCCAATGCTTGGAGTTAGCTAACCAAGTGAAATTCTAAAATTCACCAAAAAAACTGTTCACTTGGTAAAATTTCAGAATTTTTGCTAATTTTAAAAATTTATAACTAATTCTAGAAAATCAAAATTTAGTTATTTAAGTCATTTATTTAAGTCCCTAAATGAAGCTTATTAAATTCCCTGTTGGGAAAAATATCAATTTGTCCAATTTCATAACCAATTAATACAGTTTATTTCTTGAAGAAACATTGATCCTTGATTATTTTTCATTTTTTCCAGTTCATATTATAAATTTTTTGTTATTTGTTAAACAATTTTGTATAAAATATGATATTATTAAAAATAATTTTAAAAAATTAGAAAATGGCTTTCTGGGGGTGACAAAAGAAAGTCGCCGCTGAAACTGACCTTTGGTGGCAACAAATATAGTCACCACTAAAAGTTGAACCTTTGGTGACAACATGAAGAGTCCCTGCTGAAAGCTAAACCTTTTCAGCTTCAGCAATTGTTATCGCACCAATAATAATACATCTATTTAAAATAATTTAAAAATTAGAAAATAACTTTCTGCTGCTACCAAAGAAAGTTACAGCTGGAAGGTGTAACTTTTGGTGGCGACAAAAGAGTCGCGCTCAAAGTAGTAACCTTCGGTGGTGACAAAAGGGAGTCACCCCTAAAAGTTATACCTTTCCACAGCAACACCAAATGTGACATTTGGTGTCGCCGCTGAAAGGTTCAAGTTTCAATGACCCTTAGTGTCACGCCTGAAATTAAGACTTTCAGCGATGACTTTAAATGTCCCTACTGAAGGTTAGTTTTTTTTGTATTCATTATACTATCTCTTAATCCTTAATATAAAAGTCAGATAACTTTTATTGTAGAGATTATAGAAGCTAAATATACTACTTAAAAGTATTTGTTTATGCATATAATTGGAATATATATCATTTAATAAGTCAAACAAATTATTTGGGAGGAAAATGATTAAGATAAGACTTTTAACTAATGTATTTAGCTTCTTTAATTCCTTTAACATATGTCAACTAACTATATTGCATTAAGCATCAAAGTTATTTTTTGCCTTTCTATCAAAATAGCTTGTAAAAGCCAATTTGATATGACTTGCACATTATGGCCATTTAATGTGTTTGGTAGTATGGGAAAATGAGCCAAATTATGTTGTTTGGTTTGTGATATTGACATATTACCTTGAGATTTAACAATACCCTTAGTAATGCTCTTAGCAAGAAAGCTTGTACTTACAAGCTGGGCTGTGTAAGTAATCGGAGGTCTGATCTAACCCAGTCCAACTTAAGCAAATCTGACCCTGTCTAGTTTAAGAAAATCTGACCCTAAACAGAATCAGACTGATGTTCTCGAGTTGGATTGGATAAGGGGACTAAGTCCTAAACAGGACCAGACTGATGTTCTCGGGTTGGATTGGATAAGGGGACTAAGTCCTCAAACCAAATGGTCCGGTCTAGTCTTGTTTGAATTTTTTTCCTTAAAAAATAGACTCTCATACAAAACAGCCTATGCCCCCAAATCCCTTGTCAGCTGATCACATCTCTGCTCTCTTGCTCGTAGGTCGTCCCATCTCCATCGCCGCGGCACAAGCCCTACTCTATCACAAGACTAGAAGGGAAATGCATTTAAATGTTGTGAGATTTGGAAGAGAAATGCTGGGACATAGGAGTGTGATAAAATAGGTTGAAATTAACCTCTTACAAATAGGAAAAATTATAACAGGAAAAGAAAGTAAAAAAACGAAAAGAGGGGGGTCCTAGACTAGTCCACGGAGTCACCTAGACCATGTCCAGTCTAGCCTAACCTTGTGTTGAGGCTAGACTAGACCTCGTGCTACCATTGTTCAGCTCGATGTCTATGCCAGACTAAACTTCGGGTTGGGCTTCAACCCAGTCTAGTCTAATCCTTGCATACCCCTACTTAGTAGGACTTTTAGCAAGAAAACTTCTACAATGATCATAGCCATACACTCCTCCGACCCATTTTTTTTGTAAGTGTTAACCACCCAAATTACATAAAACAAACTAATTGTTAAAATTAGTTAAAAGCAATGAATGTGTAGGAGATATAACTTTATTTGAAACATCCTTATCATGCAATTAATTGACGGTAAAAATGGAAAAAGTGTATCAAACTTTTAGGCAGTGGAAAATTGTTGATTATATATAAAATTAAGCCTATGCAAGAGAATGTTCCTAATAAATAAGACCGCTGTGAGTATAGTTTTAATATTTTTGAAGCATGTGAGGAAATAATACAATAATCTTTTTACACCTGCTTATTATGCTATTCGGTATATGGTGATTTACAGCAAACAATGCTAAACATTTAGAAATAAGGCAGGGCAAAGCAGGTGGAATTTTGTGGGTTGTAGTCATTAAATTAAAAGCCCCACATCGAGAAGCTTAAGCACTTCCTATAGCGAACGGCACTATAAAAGCAGAAGAACCCAATGGCGTTCAGACACGCAGCCATGCAATGTGCAGAGAGTCGAACTGTTAATTCGCCTTTTACTGCTTTAAGTGGCATACGCCTGATTATTTAGTTAAATTATGTAATTTAATTTATATCTGTATTGATTTTTTTTATAAAAAAAAAGTTAGCATGATAAACTAAAATTTTTATGGAATTTGTTCCGATAATTAATCATAAACATAAAATACTTAAATAGGACACAAGTTTTATTTAATACTACTGTGATATCTTTAAATTAATATTAAAATTAGAAAAATAGTTAATGTATTATTGGTAAAAAATATGAAAAGTATATTTCTTTCAATTTATTTTTAGACATATATTATTTATTTTAAAATATTCAAATATGAAAAGAGATATTTTTTTGGATATTTTTAGTTGAAAATATTTTAATAATATTTATTTTGTATATTTTATTTAACTTAAGAATTATTGTCCATTTTCTTTTCTTTATATTTTCTCTCATTCATCCAAATAAGATGGGTGATAACATTATTTTTCTAATTTTCTCTTCTCTTTTTTTTTTTGGTACACATTTTCTTCATTTCCAACTTTTCTCTATACTGTAGAACTTTGGGGTGAGCTATTCTCTCTTTGCCCTTAATTTATAAGACACTATAAACTAAAAGTTATTCATCGTATAGATTTGAAAGATTTCAGGCGTACCTGGAGATGCCGAATTATGAATCTGCAGATACCCACGCGGAATTCAGATCACAATGGTGGATCCAAACACAAGGCACAACAAAAGCACTGAAGGCAAGAGGAGAGGAGATAAGAGGATTCTCTGAAAGAGAAAAGGGAAGGGAGAAAACTTGTTTTCTCTATGCGTTATGTCTGCCGCCTTTGGGGAGCCACTTTTTACCCCTCTTGTAACTTCCCACTAGGATTTAGGTTTACGCATTTGACCTAGCCTATAGACTTGGGCCTAATCCATCAAGGGTGCCCCATATTCTAACATCTCCCACTTACACTTGGTGGATTACGAGACACGGGCCTTATCCTTCTCTCTTCTTCCTTTCATATTAGGTGCTTTACCATGACCGCATGGGCATGACGTCTTTTAGATGTTTGTACTAAATCCCTTTCACAGGACCAACACAAGACAATTTTTCTTCATGTAG
>JANTPZ010090517.1:0-40075 GCA_025593235.1 Vachellia pachyceras | reverse complement strand
AGAAGTTATGCGAGTTCCATTGATGGTGACATGCATTTTGGAGGTGTCCACTACTATGGAAAGCTAGTTGACATCATCGAATTGAATTATCAGGGTCAATTCACCGTCACGCTTTTCAAGTGCTCCTAGGCAAATACAACAACTGTTCGTGGTATAATCACAGATGAGTTGGACATCACCTCTGTGAATTTCTCAAAGCTCATTCACAAAGGTGATTCTGCAGACGATGAACCATATATTCTAGCATCAGAGGCACATCAAGTTTTTTATGTCGAAGATCCGAAACATAAAGATTGGAGTATGGTGGTTCATCTCAAGCCCAGAGATATTTATGACATGGGTGATAGTGATTAACATTTGCCACATGAGGCGGAGCCATTCAAGCATACTACTTTTGGAAACCTTTTACCTGAAGGAGATGAAGCTATATCACTTATTAGAGCTGATGAAGATGAATAAATAAACCAGGTGCGCATTTTTTTTTCAAGTTGAATATTTTTGCAGCGGTTATTAAACCGCTGCCAAAAAACCACTGCTGCTGAATAAAAAACTGCTGCAAATTACAGCAACCTTAACCGCTGCTGAACGTAAAAAGCGCTGCAAATTACAGCAACATAAACCGCTACTAATTAAAGCGGAGGACACTATAAATACCCTTCCCTCCCTATTGTGTTATATGGTAGATTCCTTCTTGTTGTTTGAATGTTGGCGCGTTGATGGTAAATTTTTCGTGTATAATTATTTTATTTTAATTGGGGTTTTTTATTTTAATTAGAGAAATATTTTGAAATTTGTGATTTTCTGTTTTTACCTTTGTTTATGTTGTTTTGATCTTTTGCATGTTATAAACGTGTGTATAAATAAAGTTTATTGATTTTTTAATGATATTTTTAATTTATTTTGTTACTGATTTTTTAACATTTATCATTTTTTTAACATTAATTTACTGATTTTTTTAAAAATTAAAAATTTGATTTTTATTTTTTAATATTTATCATATTTAGTAGCGGTTGTGCAACTGCTACAAATGTAAATGATTTTTTTTTTTGTTTTTTACAACATTTAGCAGCGGTTCCTGACCGCTACAAAAATAGTGGCCGAAAAAAGGCGGTATATTTGGACGGAAATTTTTTAACGTTTCATTGAATTTAGCAGCGGTTTCTGACCGCTACAAATAATGGGCAAAAAAGGCATGAAATTTTAAGTTTCAATCTAATAGCGGTTATGAAACTGCTGCTAATAATGGACGAAAATTTCAAAAATGGGCGGGAATATTTAAGTTAAACATAGTAGCGGTTATAGAACCGCTGCTAATAATTAAGGGAATATTTGAAATTTCATTTTCGGCCATATTAGCAGCGGTGTTTTGATGCTACAAAATGTGCGTTGCAAAAAGTGGTAGCGGTTATTTCCGTGTGCACAGCGGCTCTAATTAACCGCTACTAATTGGCTTGCTACGGTGAATTTAGCGGCGGTTTTCCTAACCGCTGCAATGTGTCTTAGTGGCAGTTATAACCACTACAAATATATGGAAAAACTGCTGCTAAATACCATATTTTTTGTAGTGATTACCAACTGGACTGATGTTTGTAGGACAGATCTAAACTTTTTTTTCGGTTGCCCGCCCGGTTCACCGGAGCTTCGCTCCGACTACTTCTGGACCCGACCCGTGTCGCGCACCTGGCATGGTGGATGAGTCTCCCAACGGTGGTTGCTGCATACACAAGGCTCAAACCCGAGACTTTTGCTTAAGCTGGAACAAGCCGCTTACCACTTGATCCAACCAGCCGTTGGTGACAGATCTAAACTTTTTTTTTTATACATAAGGGGAGCTAAAGGCTCACAAAAAGCAAGAGAAAATTACACAAAATAGGGAGAGACTCCCATAAAATCATTCGCATACATCTCCTAGAGATGCAGCGGGCATGAAAGGTAAGAAGTAGAGGAAGAGATCACCTCCTTAGCTGGAGCATCAACCAATCTGTTCTGTTCCCTCAGTGCGTACTGGATGATTACACTCCAATCACTAGTCATGAGTGCTCTAATATCTGCAAACAAAAGACCATTGTTAATAGAATCATAATTCGAATTAAGCATATCCACCAATAATTTGGCATCTGATTCGATAATAATATTCCTGAAACCGCAGTCAGAAGCCTCCAGAAGGCCTTTATAAATAGCACATTCCTCAGACGTATGAGGTTCCATTAGCCCAAGCTTTTTATCAAACCCTCTAATCCAAGAACCCGACTGGTCTCTAATGACACCTCCACATCCAGCCCTCATAGAGGATCGGGCCACAGCCCTATCAACATTTACTTTAACCCATCATCTATCTGGGGGCTTCCATTGATTAGCTTAATCGTGAAGAGATTCATATTGAAGCTGCAAACCATCATCAACCTGAACAAAAGATTTCCAAGAAGCAATGATCGAATTATAAGGATTAACCGATTTAATGAAATGATCATAAAAAATGTCCTTATTCCTCTAAGACTATAAAAGCCAGCAAGTCACTCCCCAAAAAAGATCCCAGTTATCAATAGAACTTGAACCCACGTCTCTCTTCAGATTCATTTCAATCCAATCCTACAGAGAACAGGAAAAAAAGCTAGCAATATGAGAGGAATGAACTGCTCTAGACCAAACATCCCTAGCATATCGGCAGTCCTAAAGCACATGCAAAACATTCTCCTCTTCTTCATTACAAAAGTTGCACAACGGAGATACACTAGACCAAGAATTCCTTCAGACATTAGTAGGAAGTCTATTGTGTGAGACTTTCCAAAGGAAGATTCTTATTCTTTCGGCTCCTCTCCACTTCCAAATGAGTTTATAAACGGGCTTGTACATATTCGATGGCTCATTCTCAATGGCAACAGATCTAAACTTAACATGCTTGATATAATCTGATCTAGTGGTGGGCTATTGAGTTGGTTGAATGAATACCCGGCCCAAAAATCATGGTCCGAGGGGGAAAAAGCACGTATGGAGAAAGCAGAGAGCACCGACCCACTATAATGAAAATAGCTCTCGTGGTGTTTGGTGGAGACCAACGTCAGGAGATGCATGATGTGACGAAGACGCTCCTTCTTTATTTTAAATGTGAAATTAATGAATAAAACACAGTGTCATCCAACGATTAATGATTGATTGGCTCAATTTGACCACCGTCCCACTAAGATGTGTTAACCCACCTTTGCTTATTCTTTAACTACAAAATTACCCTTTATTATCAATGTATGCTGTGCACTTTTTCATATTACCTTTCCTCCATTCCCTGCTTCTATAATTATCCGCTTCTTTTTCCTTCTCTATATTCTGTAATAAATAGAGTTCTATAAAACAATTTCCATCTATATATTTTTCTGGTATGTAGCTCATATTTTACATGGTCTGTTTTGATTATAACATAATTTATCTAATAAATTAAGGACGGTGAAGAAAGATTATTATTGTTCCAAACTCAGTGCAAATCATTTATCCACAATCTAGTTACTACAAAATATTAAATACCTTAATCACAAATCGGTAATTATAACATTAATGTAAAAGTGCTTAAATTTGTTTTTTTTACCAAATCATAAAAACATTCCTTAGTAAGTCTGAGTTAAAAAAATGCCAACTATAATATATTCAAATATATGTATCTATTTGTTGAATCTAGAATTATGTGTAATTTTTTTTGTTAAGCATATGTATTTTCATACCGAAGACTATCATATTGAAGGTATTGTCGAATACTAAATGTGTAAATGAAGATTTAAATCTTGATTTAACATTTCGTAAGGGACTGATTCCTTCAACTACACTCGATCTGTTAACCGTAATTTGATTACCAAAAGTTAGAGTGAATTATATGATATGGGGGATTGTCATCAACACGCTAGTAATGGGAGTCCATGTCTTGTGGCCAAGGTCAGCTACATACTATTAATATTTCAGCTTCATTGCTAATTTGCTATGTTCAAATCTTAGATGGGGCCTTCCCTCTTTCATAAAGCAGGTATATAGTTTCAAAGTGAAAATGAAAGCTAAGTAGGGTACACCATCCCCAACCTAACAATTACTCCTTTTCTCTTTTTTTTCCATATATATCCATATTTAAAATTCATTCCACATGGGTTAGTTACACCAACATGAATGTCCCAAACTACTCCGACTCTATACTTACCCTAGCTATGCTGTGCAAAATTAGCTTAACAAAATTCACCAAATCAAGATCATGATGATAATTATTTGAGGAGATCACTTGCTAAGAGAGTTCGATCATCTTAAGCTTTGTTTTGTAAACATGTGTTGACTTTATTATAGATTTCCCATCAATATGGAATGAGAAACATTGGACCTCTCAGTTAATGATCTTCAGTTAATTATAACCCTCTACAACTAATCCTGCCTTGTTGAAGTCTCTCAATGAAAGTACCATTGTAGCCAATAAAAGTTACTCTTCTGATTGCTAAGAAATTGGTTCATAACGTATAAGATCATGTGTTCAAATTCTGATATCAATGTAAGTACTGTGTTGGTGAACGATTTGTAAGAACTTTTGTAATTATGCACTCTCTAAGTTTGGAAGCATATTATACATCTAATACATCCCGACACTCAGCTTACAGGAACTTTGTATAAAAAAGAAGTATCATTGCAACATGTACAAGTCTATGGAAGACCCACACTCTAGAGGTTAAGTTAGAGTTGGGAGCCGAAGTTTTAAGAGATCCTCCAAGGCATCATCCCGTCACCATCACTTCTTAATTGGTCTGGTTCTTGCTACTAAAAAATTGCCAAAAGAAAACGAGTGACAAAAATGAGGAGATAAAATGTACCCCTGTTGGCGAGAAAGTGAAAGGCTTGTATTGTTTATTCTATAAATCAATACTATGCTGAACGATACTTCAGACAGATCCCTAAGCAGGTTGAAGCCACATCGCAGGAAGACAAAAGAAGAGAGAGAGAGAGAGAGGTTCTGGATATCATGATGGCCATTCGATCCAGCTGGGCGAGGCGGCCGTCAGAAGCAACCATATCTTGCGCCGGCCTGCCAGGCCGAGTTTGACAGCACACATCTATTTCAACCTCATTCTTCTGTGTATCTCATTAAAGGACTCTTTCTTTGGAGGATTCATCAGGCACATATCTATTTTCATTCTTTTGCCCTCCTTGTTTCATCGATATCACCGTCCAATTGGGATTTTCATGGCGAAACTATCACAGAAGAACAATGCCAGCATCAGCAACAAACTCGGTGTCACTAACACTGCTCGTACCACCAAGGTGAAACGGACAAGAAGAAGTGTACCTAGAGACTCTCCTCCTCAACGTAGCTCTATATACCGAGGAGTCACTAGGTTAGAGACCGCCCTATTCATTTTTCTGCACATTTAATGGGAGCTTAATTTAAGACATAAGTCGCAGTAGCAGTGTTTATGCATGGCTGGTACATAGCAATAATGTGACGACTGACATGTGTGTAGCGCGCGCGCCTGAAAATGGAAGTTCCGGTATATCTGTTGTCTGGATGTTTGCTAAAAATGGAAGTTCGTGGGGGGTTGTTTCAGGCACCGGTGGACTGGTCGGTACGAAGCACACTTGTGGGACAAGAATTGTTGGAACGAGTCGCAGAACAAGAAAGGGAGACAAGGTTCGTGCCTTTTCCATTTAATATTTTTTTTTCTGATGATGTTAATTAGTGTGATGAGTGGCTCTTTGATGAAGTTTGCTGATACTAATGCTTTTGTTTTAATTTTCCCCAATGTTGTGGCGTACGTGGTCCCTGTTTCGTGTATTGATACCATACAACTTTCAGTGTATCTGGGTACGTATTTATTGTGATATAGCAGAGTCAGCTACACTATATGTATACATATAGCAGAGTCCTGATTTCATTTATATCCTTCAAATAAAACATTACTACCACTTCTAATTTTTAATATAAGATCTACTTTGTAAGGTAAATAACACTACAATAATTGGATCTTATATTAAGGGTAGGGGTAGTAATTCAAATAAATTGAGCAACATGTGTTAATTATACTGCTCTCTCTCTCTCTCTATACACACACACACAGGTGCTCATGACGATGAAGAAGCAGCAGCACATGCTTATGATTTAGCAGCATTGAAGTACTGGGGTCAAGACACGATCCTTAACTTTCCGGTAATGTTATTATATTTGAAACTTTTTTTAATTGAAGTAATGGTGGTTTTGGCTGATGATATAAGTGATTAAGGGAATTAAAGAAAACTAAACTAATTTTTGTAGGTGACAATGTACCAGAACGAACTGAAAGAAATGGAGGGCCAATCAAGGGAAGAGTATATTGGATCATTAAGGAGGTATGTATGTAGTAACAGACAGATATATATATATATATATCTATCTTTGGTTCATCTTTAATTAATAATTTTCCAGAATACATTAATTGTTGAGAATTTGTCATGAAAATTCAAACTTGCAGGAAAAGCAGCGGTTTTTCTCGCGGAGTTTCTAAATACAGAGGCGTTGCCAGGTAGACGGGGACATTATTAGTATGTTATTACTTATTGATTGTGAGAAATATAAGACTATGTGCACTTAATTAATTAATCTAATTAATCAGACATCATCATAATGGAAGATGGGAGGCTCGCATTGGCAGAGTTTTCGGCAATAAATATCTCTATCTTGGTACTTATGGTAAGCCCCTCTTAATTTACTTTAATTACGAGTTAATGTACCATCATGAAATTAAATAAGTCAACAAATTACTTACTTTCACATTTGTGAAAAAGCTTATTTACTCTCTAAAAGCACATTGAACAGTGGCTTTCCGCAAAATGAGATAATCTCCTCCACATATTTACCTCGACTTGTGCAAAAGTACTTCTCTATCCCGTTCCTAAAAGGACACACTATATTTATACGGCTCCCTTTACACACACGTATGGGCATGAGTTTGAATTATCGTTCTAGTGTTTAAATTAATATGATGTATCTCAGTCAAGAAGACGTTAGGATGGGCCACCAAACCTGATGTGGATTGGTTAACTTAACCTTCTCATATTACACATTAACGTAAGATAATAATATAACATATATCTGTCTTGTATCAGATTCTTTATAGTTTGACACTTGGACTTTTCCCTGAATCACTTTTCTTTTAATTTTTCTTAAAATTTAATTAGCTACTCAAGAAGAAGCTGCCACGGCTTATGATATGGCGGCTATAGAGTACCGTGGGGTTAACGCCGTCACCAACTTCGATCTCAGCCGATATATAAAGTGGCTTAAGCCCAGCTCCTTTAAGGGCAACAGTACTGTTAATCTGGGTGATCAATTCAACTGTGACCCTAATGGCAACGTGACCACCTTAACGACATCAAACCATATTTCTCATGAGCATAGGTTCAGCTTCTTCCACAATCACCACCAGCTTCAGGAATCGTTCGAAGTTCATGGTGGAGAAGAAGCCCCGCTGACTCAGCCCCGCGCGTCAGCCCTAGGTCTGCTGCTTCAGTCGTCCAAGTTCAAGGAAATGATGGAGATGACGTCCATGGAGGATTTGCCGGCCCCTGCGGCACCGGAGTCCAAGATGCCGGCGCAGTGCAGGTTTCCGGACGATATTCAGACGTACTTTGAGTGCGAAGACTCCAACAGTAACGGGGAAGGGGATGATCATATCATATTCAGTGAGCTTAACTCCTTCGTGCCTCCTCTGTTCCACTGCGATGACTTTGAATCCTGAAATACACAAGGAATTAACTCTGATCTGATTATTTATTATTATTCTGACTATGATTTTGGATTGGCATACGTAGAAATTATTTTTCTAGCTGTGAATGTGGATGATTGATTTGGCGATGAAAAGAACATATTGATCCTGTTGAAGAAGGACTGGAAATTGCTGCTTGTGTAATATGTAAGGAAGAGAAGGAGGAAGATGATTATGATGATGACGATGAGGGACGAGGGGCAAGGCAAGTTCCTTGGTTTATTTTTTTCCTAGTTATGTGAAGAAAATAAAGATTGCCCTAATGGGGCTCCGAGAAAAATAAGAAAAGAGAAATTATTCTGCATGTCCTCCAAATTCCATTATATTCCAACAATTGTACTCTCTATTCATCTGCTTAATCATCAAATAACTCTTGCTCTTCTCTCCGTGACTCGATTTATTCCAGTTTCTTTGCTTAGCCTTAACACACACACACACACACACTCTCTCTCTCTCTGGTCTCAGTACCTCAGAAAGATATGTTATCGACAAAGTACATTTAATTTCTAGTCCTACAAAATAAAAAATATTCTCTGTATGTATAAAATTAATAATATTTCTTAAATACATCGGTGCCTTATTAACAATAATAACTATTTTTTTTTAATGAGCACCAAGGAAACAAAGGCAAATTAGCCTATCCCAGATCTGCTCATTACAATCCTTAAGCAAAATACATGATAGATTTAGCGGGTTTATGATCATGTAAGAATACTCTTATGCCCCGTTTGGATGGATGGAATTGGGGGATGGGAAGTGAAAGTGTAATCCAAAAATTAACATTTTTAGTATATTATAGAAGTGGATTTCATGAAACCCAAAAATGCTGGGTTCCAACCTCCCCCCATAAGAACCCAGTTCCATGGAAATGGCCATTTGACACTTTTGCCCTTTCCCTTTCCCCATCTGCTCTTCGATCTAGCATTAAGTAAGCGGCGAAGGCTTGCTGGCGGGCGGTCGACGGAGGTGGTGACGGAGGTTGGTGGTCTCCTTCTTCTCCGACGATGAAGACAAGCTTCCATTTGCGACGACGACAAGCTTCCATTTGGGACGGAGGTGAGCTTCCATTTGCGGCGACGACGACGGAGGTCTTCCATTTGCAATAATGATGATTTGGTTATGTTTCATAATCTCAACAACGACGGAGATTTGCGATGACGAGGGAGATCTTCGTTATGCTTCAAAATCTCTGTCTCTCGATCTCCTCCTTTAGTGATGGCGACGACCTATAGGGTGTGGGACAGTGTGTGATGGCAACGCAGTGGCTGACGGTGCCTGTGCTGGTCAGAATTTGCAGCTGGTCGTGGGGGAGGGAAAGAATTTTTTTAGGGAAGAAAAGAATTTTTTTTTGTTATAGAGGGTATATTAGTCTTTTCACATTATAAATATAATATTAAATTAAAATAATACACACTTCTTCCAACATACCAAACATACTTTTAATCTCACTTCCATTTCCAGTTCCACTTCCATCAGAATCAATTCCGCGTAGTAATCGGGGCATTAGCCTTGACATCAATACGACCCTTGAATATCCATAGGATGTCCTATCCGGTCAATTAACTAAACCATCAACTCCACTCTACAACACGGCACTTGGTTTTCAGTTGGTCAGATCCTATGCATGTAGCCCTCTCCGATTGATCGTCTCCGAACAAAAGCACCATTATAACAATTATAAATCTTTGGAAAAACCAAAATTTCAAAATCTAACCGTTGAAAATGTAAAAACTAAGGCCCTATAAAGAAATCCACCTAACTTAGGACTCATTACACCCTCCCATAAGCATAATCTCACATCCCCTTCTATTTAAGTTTATGTTTGGAAATTTAAGTACTATAGAATATAATTTTATAGAAATAAAATGCATCTCTTATATTTTCTTTCAAGGGAAAAGATTTGTTGATTAATATTATTTTGACCTTGAACCCATCACGGGGAATTTTTCTTGTAACAAAGTTTACTGTTGATGGTGATTGAATGAAATAATAAAGTAAAATAAAATAAAGTTATCGCTACCCCAATGCATTATATAGGGAAATTTACTATCATGTTCCAAATAGGAAAATTAATGAACAAAAGATCCCAAAGATTAGCAACTTACCATCAAGTCCCAACAATAACTGGTCGGATTGTTATTACTAACCTCACCAACCGTAAATAACAACCGGACAAGCTATTGCTGGGACCTGATAGTAACTTTATCAACCATTGAAATTTTTGTTTATTAATTGTTTTTGTTAGGATCTCAACGTAAATTCCTCAGAAATAATCTCTTTATCATGATCGTACCATTTATTAAGGAAAGCATGCATTGGACTAAAGTAAGTTGGTGCATGCCAACCCTTTTCTCAAAAGAAAAAAAAAAAAAAGATGAACTCAAAATCCACACTCTTAAAAAAGTGGCCCATAATCGTCCAACTGACAACTCAAAATCCACACCTCTATCCTTTGGGGCTTAAATAATATTCTATACCCTTATATTTTAATCGTGTTTTATTTTTTTAGTTTTTTAGTTTATATTTGTTGTTTTCTATCCTTTTTATTTGCTCTGTTTAAACTACTACCTCCCATACTTAATATAAAATCTACTATGTAATTAATATAAGCTAAATCTTAAGAATAAGGGGTCGTGTTGATCTTTTTAATTTGAAAAATACGCGAAGTGACTTTATAAGTTATTGAGGTATCCACCAAACTAGGAAACGAAACATCATGACCTAAAAAAATAGGTAATTTAATATTGTTCTGTCATTTTTCAAATTAAAAGGACTAGTTTTTAAAATGGGGCAAATAAAAAGATGAGAAATGAAGAAAATAAACAGTGTGAACTAAAGCATTATGGGTGAGACACATCATCAGCTCCATTTGGTAGTTAATATGCCAGTAGAATTTGGTTTTGTATGATGTCAGATCAACCAAATTGATTGTGACAATATATGCATTAGTTTCATGCACGTACGTTTAATTATTCATTTTTTTTTGGGGTGAAGTGCACATTTAATATATTAATTACACATATATTCTGTATCACCGTGTGCAAATCAGATCCGCTCCACGTGGCATGTTTCAATGATATTATTTCATCAAACTAATTATAATTTAATTTTATTTATAAGTTTCTTCCCATATCTTTTAATACAGATTACTAAAGAATCTTAAATCACATTAATTATACTTTAAAAATTAATAAATTTTCAATTTTATCCATATTTTATATCATTCATTACTAGAAAAATGTCATTTAACGACGTATCGCTAATATTTTTTGTTGTTAAATAAAAATTTTTGATTGAAAATATACATTTAATGATTGATTTTTCGGTTGCTAACTGACATTTTCTAATAGTAATTATGGCATACGATAGTAAAGTATACACAGAATAAATGAAACATAAAACTCTATATTTACATAATTAATTTAATTGGGTAATTTATAAATATGGCTAAATAAAATAAAGTCTTATCTATGCACTCTACTCAATAAATAGGACGTATTTATACTGTGGCCTTGTAAATAACGATTAATGATTCCACGTCCAGTCCAAAATTTGAAGAGATCACTTGAAAATATTGGAATAATTGAACCACAAACTGCTTGAAAGTTGAAAGTTGAAAGTTGAAAGTCTTGTCCATATAGAAATACAAATTATTACGGGCACTCATCCGTTATTAAGACCTTAACTCAAGCTAGACTCATCCGTATTCAATTATTAAATCCCGTATAATATATATATATATATTTCCCTCGGGGGAATCTACATTTTAAAGGAAGATATATTTAATATATATTATCCCAATCCTTAATTAAACCTAACATGGAATCCAGTTATTTTTTTCAAATATTAAAAAATTAAATAAATTATTTAATTATAATATATCTTGAAATACTTATCTGTATAATTGGATTATATATCAATTTTTAAATAAAATAATTAATTTTAAGAAAAGTAATAAATATATAAGTTAATTATCCTATTTATTCTCATAAGAAAAGTCAGCTAATTTTTAAGTTAAAGATAACAGGTGGAATAATTATATGGATAAATTAAGGGTCTGATTGTCAGAAAATCTCTTGAGTAATCTTGTTTGTTCTAATCGGAAATCTCCTGGTTAATATATATAAAATAAGAATATAATATATATTATACACACACACACGTTAAAATAATTCTACACGATCTGATCTCCTTGTTGAATTCGTGGCTTATTATGACTCCAGATTATGCTGTCCTTTTATGGAATGTGGGCCTCACTCCGCGTGAAGATATCTATAATATTAAATTAAGTGTCATTCTTCACTCATCAATGTGTTTAGTTCCCCCACAAACTACTAAATTGTATTCTTACCGTAAGAGCGGGTTAATTTTCCAGAGAATTTAAAGATATAAATAAATATTTTAATTATAATATATTTTTAAAAAAATATTTACGTATATGATTAGATTATATATCACCTTTTAAGTTAGGTAGATTTTAAAAAATAATAAATATTTTGGTCCGTTAATTTACTTAATTTTATTAAAAAAGTTAGCCGGTTCCTATACAAACAATAAAAGATATATAGTAATACTTCCTTTTCTTTTTGGTTGATAGGATTAGGCCTACAAATTTGTTTATATCCAAACATTATTAGTCCTTATGGTTAATATCGTACGTTCACACAGCAGGTTCATTCGTATCATACAATGACGAGATCAGGTGTTTGCTTCCTCATGTCTTGAAAACAAGAGATATAGACTTTAATTTGAAGCACCACTTTATTTACTTCATTAATTAATATTCTTAAATTAGTCAGTTTTTCATACACTTATCTATATTTGCTTAATTGATCATTTTTTGTCATCGACGTGTCTTGTTCTATCTTCCCCTAAGAAAGTTCTTGCATATCTTCTCCCAGATTTTTCTATCTGGTTCAGCTAACTCCAATCCACACTTCACCTTCTCTGCAAACTCTTTCTGCAACAATCACAAGTTAAACCTCACATTTATTAATGCCAGCGGTAGAAGGAGTGAGAAACTAAGATGAAAAGTAATATAATTAGATTAAGTTATTTTATATAGATTAATTACCTACCTGTATGAGATCATTATTGAGAAGACGTTGGATGAGATTAAGGAGTATGTCTTTAGTGTACTCAGGATGACCTTGAATCCCAAGAATGTGGTCTGCAATAGCAAACATTTCAACCTTAGTTTTGTCAGATGAAGCAATCACTCGTGCTCCATTTGGAATCTCATACACCTCGTCTCGATGAATCTCTATTATGGACAGACAACCTGGTATTTCTTCTTCTTCTTCTTCATTATCCCCCTCCTTTTCCATGTATTTGCAGCTTACTAAATCCTTATTAACTATCCTCACTTTTCTTATCCCTATGTCCCAATCTGAGTATGCTCTTCCCACTCTTCCTCCCAAAGCTCTGCATAATACCTGCATTCGCAAACCACAGATTACTCTATTTGATACTTGATGCTACAGATATCAGGATCAAAAGTACACTTTGAAGCTATATCACACTGCAATATGTGTTTCTTTCATTAATATCACAATGTTGAACCATGGAAAGAATGTGTTACCGCTTAGAAGTCACTTTTAGTATAGAGTCAAGTGGAGGAGTGCTTTAGATTCAAACCAAAATTTTTTACTATATTTGATATTTGATGTGACAAATCTTAGATCGAAAGTACGCTTTGATGATATATCACGCCGCAATATGTGTTTCTTTCATTAATACAACACACTGATGAACCATAGAAAGAATGTGCTGATACAGCTCAGGAATCATCTTTAGTGTAGAGTCAACAGAAACCTTCACTCACAAAATGACTTGCTGTTTATCTTTTGGAGTTTGGACTGTTACAAGCACACATATATTTCTACATCACTAGTGTATAAGAAATGCCATTTACTACTGGTGGTAATCAGTCATATATATGTTGAAGACTAGAAAGGGAAGAAGGGAAAGTGGAGATTCGTACGGACTAGAAAATGAGGAGAAAGAAGCAGGAGTCTAACATGATTTAAAAACCCAGCCGCTCACGTCCAGCAATACAGCAGGCCTAATGCTCAAACTTATAGGTTTTATGCATTTAATAGCTTATTCAAACTGAATAACAAATCTCAATTAACTACATCGGTTATGTTAACTCCAATAACTACTAACTATTCTGGATTCGAGTGTTTTAATTACCTGGTGACCGAAGCATATGCCAAGGACTTTCTTGTGCATGGCGTCGAGGGTTTGAAGGAGAAAGCAAAGCTTGAGCACCCAGAGGTCATTTGAGTAAGCGTCATGGGCACTACCAGTGATTACAAATCCATCGTACTTGTGAAGCTCACTCAAGTTTGGGAATTCTCCTTCATACACCCTGAACAAATCCCATCTCTGCCCTTCTTCTCCGAAAGCTTCCTGGTACACGTTCAAGTATCCACCATACACTTTCTTCACATACTCTGAGTCCTCAGCTGCTTGCAGCAGAGCGAATCGCCTTTGTTCAACATTAATCCTCATCCTCCCTTAAATTAACAAGCACGCTCTGATCGATTCTGGGGAAAAAAATGCTCAAACAGAAGAAAATAATGGCAATGATGTTCTGTGAGAAGAAAGAAACAGGTCAATTAATTTTGGAGGTGTGCTTGTCTCAAGAAGAATGAGACCTTTTTATAGAGATCTCATTCACTTGCTTTGTCATTGGCTGGATCGCAAGAATAGTTGCCATCCATAAATTATAAATTAACCATACATTTTCTTTCACTTTTAAAAACTATTAAAGTTACTGTTAAAGACGCCGTACTTTGATGCTGCATGGCCATTACAATTCACGTGCTTCATCTCAACATAGCACGTGGCCTATTCAATCGTAATCAAATGTCCCCACCCCCAGAGCCACTACGGCATAAAATTAATAATAAATAACTCCAATAATTAGTCCCCCATCTCAATTGTTTTAATTACTACTTGTTAATTGTTAATGTATTTCAGAAGTTATTTTATTAGAAAATACTCATATGATCCTAATTTTGAAATCACTTCTAATATGTTTCATACATATTAAAAAAAATATTAGAATTCAACTATTCTTTAAGTTTACTCTTATACATATAATAAATGTATGAGAGTAAAGTCAACTCATAATAAATAAAGTAAAATTATACATTTATATAAAAATATTTATAGGGTGATTTATAAATAGAATCAAATAAGTATTTTGTTAATGTAGGGATATGATGTGCATGTGCATGTAGGCTGAGCAAGTAGTCCACCCAAGAGAAAAATTGCCCATTTGGGCATGTCCAAAAATAGCCCGTAACGAACAGGTTCAAAACGGGTGGGTTAATGAAGTATATGGGACAGGCCACATGTTTCCCATACCCACCCATTTATATGTTTTTTATATACATATAAACATGTTATAATATAATGATTCCTCATTACACAAGTAAAAGTTGGCATTTGGTTCAGGTGGTGAAGGTGTTAGCATATCTTTCTATAAGGTCCAATGCTAAATTCCCCAATACCGCATGTAAAACTTGTACTTTTTTACCAATTTTTAAAAGTTGAAATTACATAACAGCCCCCATCTACACCTTCAACAAACCACCTTTTCATTTCTTTCCCCCAAGTCTCGCAAACGTTCCCAACCCCAGAACCAAACACATCTTCCCTACTCTCCATTGTCCAATGTTCATTACTTTCCTCCTTCTTACTACTTCTTAACCCCAGAACCAAACACATCTTTCATACTCTCCATCATCTTCAACCGCTCCTAGGTCTGTCCAAAAGTTGAAGGAAGAGTGGTGTGCCATTCTCTCACTTGCATTGTGTCGTTCAAGTAATGGGTGTTTGGATCTCTAGCTCTACCATGGTTGCCCTTCTCTCTTCTCTTCTTCTTATTGTTCTTATTCTTCTTCAGATCTCTTTGATATTCATTTTCTTCTTCCTCTTTTTTTTTTTTAATTTGCTTTTTGTTAATGACTACCAATGTTTTAGATCTGTTTGTCGCTATCACCACGCGGCCACCCCATTACCAATCCTTTTCTATGGCCGCTAGACTAGTCGTGCTCAATGCGACACCGTGATGCACATACACACAACACAATAAATCCCAGAGTCTTCGACTTCCTCATTCACTCTGTTCTTCAAAAATCAGCATATCAGATTCTCATTATGTGCCATTTCAAGGGCTTGTTTGGCAAAGAGTTAAACGAGGCCAAAAGAACGTTCAACAATATTTTTCCACAATATGAGATAATCCCTTCCACATATTTACCTCGGCTTGTATAAAATTACTTTTCTACCGTGTTTCCAAACGAACCCCAAATCTTGGAGTTGAGTTGAGACTTAGGGCATGTGGTCGTCTTGTGTGATCTTCCCTGTCTCCACTCTCCGATTCTGTTGTCAACTTGAGCTTGCCTATCGTCTCTGTGGCTCTTGTCTCGAACAGGTGAGCAAAGAATTTTTTTCACAAAAAGGTAAATAGGCTAACTCATAACCCATCCAAATCCAACCAAGTTTGGACAAACCTGTTTAGATTGAGCTTAAACGGGCTTCAGATCACGGGTTAGCTCGAATACAATAATAAATTAACTTGCGGGATATAGGTTGACCATCGGGCCAACCCATCTCATCCGTTGCCCAACCCTATGTGCAAGGTAAGAATTTAACTACTGTGCAAACATTGAATTCAGTGGATTAAAAAAATATATATAAGGGGGCGCGTCAATAAGTAGGAAAAAGTCAAACGGATTATTTGAACATATATGACTTGTTTAATTTCAAGTGGCACATGAATTATGAGTGAAATAAAAATCAATATGACTTCTGACATTATTAAGGTTTAGTTAGGTTTGGTCAGAGAAGACCAAGAGAAAAGGTAAAGCAGTGTAGATGAAAAAAATAAGTTCACATGTAAACCGCGGATCACGGGGTGCATTTAGTGTCTGAAAACATTATCAGTAATTGATAAGTACGAATTTTGATTGGTTGGATTTTTCTCACATAAAATAATATTACACACACACGCATGCATGCATCAGCACCATCATTATTATGCAGGAAATAATTGAAATTCAAAGGCCCCCACGGACGAAGACGTTTAAATACAACTGTACCTAATTAGCCATTTTGTCTAAGGCTCACAAGAGCCTTTCACGCGTTGAGTTTGTTTGGAATAATGTTTTTAAAAATTAAATACATGTTTAACAGTATTTTTTATAAAAAGAGATAATTCCTTTCATATATTTACCTTGACTTACGTAAAAGTATTTATTTACGGTATTCTCAAACCGACATGTTGATAAGCTGGTGGTCCAATGGCATCAAAGATATCGTTTGTAACTTCCAAATGTGTTGCAAGCCATATAGGAGGTGCAAGTTGACATTTAGTCAACCCAAGCCAGCTTGCCACTACTGCATGCCAAACCTATATTTTTTGAGAAAATATAGGTACTATTCTATTAGATACAATTATATTTAAAAGATTGTTGGATACTAAATCTTGGCACTTCCCTAGAGGAGGTTTTGAATCTACCTTCGTCATATTATTGGATACAAACATATTTTATTAAATCCAACCTTACTAACTCCGGATAGGGCAAATGTATATAGCGAAAAGTCCGACAGCAAAAATGTTATGCTGACTTAAAAAAAGTTAACTAACTCTTATATTAAGGATAGAAGGTAATACAAATACATACAAAATGACTTGCTACCCTTCATACCCACCAAAAAAGAGTCCCCTTCCTCATCCCTTGGTTGGTTTATCATCTTCGTATCTTCCTGAACAAATTCAAACGAGAAATTCCGATCGTACTAAACCGAACCCATTTTAAACAAGAAACAAAAAAGACAGTTATCCCAAAACTAATTCGAATGGCACCAAAGAGTCTAAATGTTCATATTACATAACTCTGAAGCAGACCCCACAAAGCAAGAACTCTGAAGCAGATCAAAAGCGATCAAATTCAATCCATCCGCCACAAGAAATCATCACTCCAAGCTTTTCTGCGGGGAATGGCCACACCTAAAGAATGATCTGTTGAAAAATGCCAGTTAAAATCTTGTAGTTACTTATCAGAGATCAACGCACATTAAAGGAATCGAATTGTGAAGGAAAACAATAGATGATAAGCGCAAACTTTGGTAGCCCGTGATAAACACAAGTACGTATTCTAATAAAAAAAATATAACCTTAGTTGATTGTATTGGTGGGTACTAGGATTTTTTTTAGCTAAGCCCAATCTCATGTTGATTATTTTTTTTTGGCTAATTATAAGTATTCTCCTATTAGAGATAATTATAATCGGAACATTAGAACATTAAATGTATTATGTGGACATTTTTTTTCAATGAAAATTCAAAACTTAATTTGACACGTTGTGATGTACTAATATTTGGCTTGATGTTGGTTTTAGGGCTCATCAGAGTATGCCTCTAGGCTCTGAGAGAATTTATAAATGTACTTACATATCGCCTACCAATAAAATCATCGTATCAATAATGAGATTTAAAATTTAAATTTTTTTTGTATAAATCATCCGGTATCCTGGGGTATCTTGGGTTCATTGCCCACCCCAAACTAATCTGGACCCCCTGCAAGGAGACCTTACGATGGTAGCGATGTACCGATGGGACAACCTCTTTAAGGTTGCGTTAATTATCGCGGCTTTCAATCACAGGGTTCGAACCCTCGTTCTGAAGAATGCTGGTAGTAGCCTTTGCCAACTCTACCAAACGTCCATTGGTAAAATTTTAAATTTATGATCTTATGGGATGTAGAAGCCCTGCGGGTCTGGACTCTGGGCGTAGCCCAAAGAGGGCCCAAAGTGTTTCAAACATCCATACTGTTCTCTGGTCTTGATGGTAGTTCTGTAATTTAAGGAAACGTAGGGACAATTGTCCATGTCTCAATCAAGGTTTTGGTGCTTCGGGATGAGCTTCTTCCCATTGATGTATGTAAGCCAAGATAAAATTATATCAAAATTAGTATAACCCATCTCAAAATCTATCTCGAAATCTGTAAATTCTTCTTGGATTCCATAAATTCTTCTCAGAATCCGTAAATTTCTTTCTTTTCACGGATTCCCATGCACACACTTCGTAAAATGCGTGTAATGTGAATGTGAAATATAAATTATTAAGGGTTGGAAAAAATGAAATTAAAAAGTGAGTCACTGACAGACTGACATGGATACAGGATCACTTTTTTGTTTGGAAAGGTTTAGTCCTTGTATTTGTAATGCATTGATTATTTAACTTCAGAAAAATCTACCAACTTTTCATAAATTATGTTTGTGTTTATCTTGCAATTACTTTTAACATATTTTATAAAAATCAATAAAAACTTTAAGAATGTTAAAATCTGTTCACAAATTTAATAATTTTTTAAATTTATTCTTATTTAATAATTATAACACATGATAGTAAAATCAATACATAATAAATTAATGGTAAATTTGAACCATCTTTAATCCTTCACATACAAGATAGTTGACTTTTTTTTAAAGAGATTAAAGAAATTAATTAATTTATATATTTATTTTTTTAAATTAATTTATCTAATTTATAAACCGATATATAATCTAATGATACACATAACTATGTTGAAATATATGTTATAATCAAGTAATTTGTTTAATTTTTAAACATCCTTAAGAAGTTAATTGACTCTGATGTTTAGGATCAGACTCGGTTCATTGGAAACCATTGTTCAACGACAAGAAAAAGGGTGAATGATGAAAGTTGAAGGCATTATTTTCGCTGAAAGTGTGCTTGTTTGGGAACTCCGTTGGGAAAATGGATTTTGCAGATTTTGAGGCATTTTGGGAATTTCGAGATAGTTTTACGGATTTCAAGATGGTTTTTATGAATTTCGAGATGGTTTTTACAGATTTCAAGATGGTTTTGTCTCGACTTACGTGCACCGTTTGGGAAAATGGCTTTCCAAACATGCACAGTGTGGTTTGAGATTTGTTTATATGAGAGCGTACTTTACCCCCAAAAGGCAAAAGGTTGGAGAGGGCCATTATTTATTTTCTATATTTAGTAGGAAAATGATGAGAGACAGCTTTCACATGAGACCTCCTAAAAGTGGAAAATTAGCTAGAATGGGACTGTTTGGGAAAAACATTTTCCACTTTTGCTTTTCGTTTCATATATTTTATTATTTAAAAAAAAAAAGAATTGGTCTGTCACAATTATAACATCTTAATTAAGGGAAACAAAATAATGGTGATGCCCAAAACAAGCTCCTTGACTCCTGCTGCCTTACACTTTACATATACATACATATATATTATGACACCATGGATTGCGCTTCGTTTTAAAGCTTTGAACTGTCTAGAAAAACACCTGGTTGTTCTCAGTTCTCACCTATGTTTTGAAGCAGCAAGGTAGTCTCTGTGTGTGTGTGTGTTCTATTAGTATCATTATTATTTTTTTGCTGAAATGCTGTTCAATCCTTTCTTTCTGCCTCAGTCTTCAGTGTGTTTCAAAGAAAGCAAGAAGGCTATGCCCCATCTCTCTCTCTCTCTCTCTCTTCGTTTAAATTTGCAGAACCCTAAGGCTTGTTTCAGTTAAAATACAGAAAGAGAGAAGAGCCTTGAAGATGAGGGGAGAGAGAAGAAACTGAGAAGGAGAAAGAAGCCATTTTCTTCATTTGATGAACAACAACTGCAATATTCAGAGCGATGGGTAAGCTTTTGGTGTTTCACTGTCTCAGAGTTTTGTTTTGTTTTACGGTGAAAGATCATAGAGAGAGAGAGAGTTCCTTTTCACCCGTTTGATCCAAAAGGCTTTTTGTTTGTTTTTTAATTAAAGAAGGCAGTTCCAAGTTTGGTTGCTTGCTATTTTGCCAACTTCCTCTTATGGGGCTGTTTTAATTTAATTTGCAGCAGATGATAAATAATTAAAAAGAGTTTGAACATTGCTGGCAATGGATTGGAGGGGGTGGCTGGCTGACCTACAGCTACTCTCTCTTCAGGTACTTCTCTCTCCCTCGTGCTCTCGCTCTCTCTCTATCATTTCTGAGAAAAAATGGCATCATCTTTCTCTGACTGTCTCAACTTTTTTCCTGGACATTGTGTCTCTTTGCTGTTCTCTCTGTTGTATGTCGATATATCGTCGTCGTCGTCGTCGTCGTCATCATCTCTACGTACTCCTATCTCCCTCAGGCCCCAGCCCATACCCTTTCCCCGCAGTTTTGTTTGGCCACTGAACGTGACAGAGATTTAAGTAGATTTACTCCGTTTTTTTTGGTTAAAATTAATATCTTTCCCTTATTTTTACTTAGATTTTACTTTTTTTTTACCGAAATACTTAGATGTTACTTAATCCTTATACTTTAACATAACATAATATAATTTAATTTATATAATTTTAACCAGACGGTAATTCAGTAATTAAACTTTGACTTGCTACAATGGTTACAATTTTAATCATGTTGTAATTTAGTTTCTAACATTTATTATATATAGTTTTATTTTTTTAAAACATAGGACTAAATTATAAATTTTATTTTTTTTATTTTTGATATAAGAATCAATTAAATTTTTTGGGAGACTAATGAAGGTATTTTCCAAATAAGTTCCCTTTTTTTTTTGCCAACATCAAATAAATTTCCCTGGCTTATATACTTATATTTAATTTAATTATACATATGAATATTTTAAAATATATTTAATAATTAAGTAATTTATTTAATCTGTTAATCTTTTTTAAAAGTCAAATGATTTTTGTATGGTGTATATTTGGCAATTACGTTGTGAATCATATTTGTGTAAGTGGAGATAAAACTTCTATCATATACTTATATCGATTTATGTGAAATTATTCTTCCAACGTATTCCTAAATACAGTGAATTAGAACTTAATTGAATTAGGATTATAGGACCACAAAATTAATTTTACTTGTTTGTTTAGTAGTCAACTTCTTCCCATGTGAGCTCATTATGATCATAATCGAAGTGACGAAATTCGTACGCACGTAAAAGCAATGGATTCCGATGATGTGTCACGATACGAAGCCGTGCAAGGTGTTACATTGTAAACCCATGTTATCATTATTACATATCAATTTCTAAATGTTGGCAAAAAAGCATATCGATTTCTAAATAGAGTCAAATGCCATTCACCAACCTAAATATTTTCATTAGTGCTCAATATTAGAGGCTAATTTTTTAATACATACAACATACTAAAATATTTTTCAGCAACATTCAGTATTTTAGAATAATTTTTCATTTATATAATAATCTAAAGTATTTTTTAGTAATACTCAATATAATAAACTTAAGGTACACGTTATTTCTACGATAAAATTGTATCAAAAATTATTTTAAGATATTTGATGTGAATAGAAAAATAGTTTTTGATTGAAATACACAAAAAAAAAATTAATTTAGAGATGTTACTTCAAAAATACTACTTAAGAGTTAACCCTTCTAAATTTAGGGATGTTATTTTGTTTTGGGGTTTATCAATTACCATGCTTGTTGATAATCTTGCAAAACTCTTCCATAATATCAAAGGTTTATTCCTTTCTCTCTCTCTCTTTTTATTACAAAAGCAAACCATTAGGCTTGAAGATTACAAAAGCATATGCTAAACAGATGAAACACTGGTGTTCCATGGTGTAAATACCCACGATTCAAATTACGCAAGCCTGAACAATTAGCAGGCGAGTCTAATAATATGATTTGGTTATGAGGTATCTCACAGGGCAGTTTAGCAAGATAGTTTGCGTATCTTATGCCCTTCCCGTATGAATCTCGAATATCTAAATCCCATTTTGTGTGGATGATTGATCATAAGGTTTAGATCCTTTTCTAATTTCAATGGATGTATCTGACCATAGTCAATTGCCAGCAAGTGAATGGCATCGATCTAATGAATATAGGTAGATATTTTAACATGTTTGTCTTCGTATGTTGGCAAACTTGTAGGTCACTAACGATAGTATGGATTTTCGCAGTAATTGAGGAAGTATACCTTCGTATTTTAACATATGATGCTAGGGTTTAATTTGCAGGTAGCTTATCCTTTGTCGTTGAGAAAAATTCTGTATTCTAGATCACATTCTATCCTATGTATAGAAGAGGTGTGTTCTCGTGAGGGTTTGAAGTCCTCGCTATATTATTGCTCGACTCTTTTGCAGTTAGTAGTATTAGAAAAGAAGGAAGAATTGAGTTGAAGAAAAAGGAAAAGGGTGAAAACAATGGAGAAGGGTAGTGTTGGAATTAGGGTGATGCATGAAGGTTATGAAAGGAATAAAGATGAGAAGAGAGAGGGGGGGAGGACTGGTTGCGCAAATCTAGCTAATAAGGGAACCAGGAGGCAGCAATAAGGAGGAACATAGATTCATTTGAGAGAGAGAGAGAGCCAAAAGTAAAGGCAGGGAGTGAGGGGGAACATGAGAAGCCTTCTCCCATGCCCCTACCGTACACACACAGACACAGAGTCAGAGAAACTGGCTTCCTCACCCACACCACAACCATCCATTCATCTCTCTTCCCCTCATTCCATGTATTGTTTGTTTCGGACTCACTCACTCTCTATCCCAAAAATCTCAGTGCAACCCAACCCACCCAAACCTTTAGTGACGTCTTCTATTACCCCTTTTCCGCCAGAAAAAAAAAACACCTACAAGTTTCTTGTTTTCTCATGGTAGGGACAGGATCAGCCCCATCATCGCAGGGCTGTTCCAAAAAGTATAGAGAGAGAGAGAGGAAGACAACTGTACACGTTCTTCTTCTTCTTCTTCTTCTTCTTCTTCTTCTTCTTCTTCTCTCTTCTTTTTCTTTGGTTTTTCACTCATCATTCATGTTCATCTTGACCCATATCCACTCCCTACCACTATCTATCTATCTTGATGAAATCTTCTGAGAATCCCATCTTTTCCTTTTTCTTTTCTTGTTGTGGCGGTGGCAGCTGAAGCAGAGGCACCAGAGAAAGTGGAATATGGTGAGGGCCATGGCGGCTGCTGCTGCAGCTTATGGGGTCCAAGAACTGTTCGTCGTCGTCGTCGTCCTCCTCCTCCTCCTCAGAGTGCTTGGAATGAAGCAAAAGGCTTCGCGCAGCTCAACAACAGAGTCGGCTATTATTATTTGTAGCTATAGAAACTACACTGTTTCTGAAGTCCAGTGCTTGATGCTAGCGACTCTGTTCTTCCTCTGCTTCTTCGCCTGTTGAATATGATGCTGATGCTGGGTGATATTGGCTTTAGAAGGCTCAATCTAGTAGCTTAGAGATATTTATTTCTGTATAATTTGTATTTATTTCTTCTTTTCGGAGGATATTCAAATCAAAATGTTGCCCTACCACAGGTTTGATTCAGCTCTCTGGTGATCATTTTTAACAAATCCTTGAAATGAAGGCCATTTTTTTTCGTTCTCCTGGGGAAAAAAAGAAAAGAAACTCAAGAAAAGAACGTTTCTTGAATTGATCCCTTGGGTTTCTACATTTTTGCAGTACATGGGATGCAACTAATCCTGAAGGCAAATTTGGTCAGTGGTGCTTTAATTATTATTTTCTTTTGGCAAAGAGGGTCCCCAAAAGGTCCAGAGCCTTCAACATCCAAGCACTGTTCTATTACCGCGTTAGAAAATTTTTAATGTCAGTCGTCTGCTTCTGTCTCTTTTACAACACAAAAACTTTATTGGTTTTTTTCTTTTCTTTTCCTCCTCCTTGGGAATCGTGGAGCCATCTTCAAAATTCCATTAAAAAAGGGCCCATCAATCATCCAACTACACGAATCAAGATGGTACTACCTTGATGACCATCATCATATAATCAGAATTCACTGTTGCGCGGCTTATCTTTTCCATTGTTCATCTTACAGTTTTCTTGCTCTAAAATTGTGGGTTTAAGATTATTCACCAATCATGTGTTTCGTACGATCCTGGGATAATTTTCCTTCCTTCCTCTGTCTTTGATATAGTTAAATCATTCGACCAGATTCAAGTGTTGTATTAAATTCTTTATATGCGTTTTTTTCGTTAAACATATGTACTGTTCAAAAGATTGTCAGACATCTCTCCCTCAACATGATTTAAAATTTAGTTTATCTTGTGAGATGGGTTAGTCTATTCAATTATACTTGAGTTTATGTTCAAAAGTACAGCTCCTTCCACTTCTGCTCAGGATTATTTTCCTTATTTTCATTCCATGTAAAAAGTATGAGTAAAGAGAGACAACGAAAGTTGAGGTGTAAGTGACGAATGATCTTAAAGAACATGGTAGTGTCCTATCAAATATCAATTATGCTTTCCAACTTGTTTCCCTTTTCTTTCTTCTACTTTTAGCATGTACGTGAAAGCATGGAAGTGCAGATAACCCCATCGTAAAGAATAAAGGAAAAAAACGTAAAACAAAAGATGATCTTTTCCTACGACTGGCTTTATTATTATATCGTGGTTTAGACACCATAATCTCCTTCTGATTTTGTTAAGAAACTTTTTTCACTCAACCATCCCCGTGACAAAACTTCACAGAATTGGTCTCTCTATATATATATATCAGAGTAAGAATTCAAACATTATATACCAAATAATCTATATAATCCAGAATTCTTCTTTTGAGTTTATATACTACCTTCGTTTGTTAATATAAGAGCAATTAATTTTTTTAATGATTTTTTCTTTTGTATTTTGTGTTCACCAATGCAGTTCAATAGCGACAGATCAGATACCAGGGGCCTCATGTATGATTTTAGAATAATAACACAGCTTTATATTTTTCTTTTCCATTTTTTGTCCTATGAAGAAACAAGTGGTGGGGCAGGGTCACATCAATTATTATCAATGTAAAAAGATTATCTTTTCTTTTTTTTCCCCATTTTTTGGCCATATTTAGCTCACTTCATTTGCTTTCTCTTGATATTTTTGTCCCAAATGGAACCAAAATACATGCTCCCTCTCACATCATCCTCGTAGCTTTGAGAGTGAACAACGAATGATTTTCCAAAAACATATTGCCATCGAAAGATTAGAGAAAGAATCATGTGATAAAAAAACCCCTAAAGCTAATGTAGACTATAAAGTTTCAATGGCTATATTAATTAAAAGGGTTAGTATAATATTTGGCATTTCAAGTTTGCCCCTATTTTAATTTTAATCCCTCATGTTTCAGACTATGGACTCTGGTCTTTCGATGGAAATGAACCAAATATTAATTAAATTATAAGAATCAAAATTGTAAACTGAATGAAAATTGAGATTAAAACCTGTATTTAAACTTAAGGAATTAAAATCAAGATAAAGTAAATTTAAGATACTAAAGATTGTATCAACTTTAACTAAAATCGGCACATATTTTTGTTTTTTCAAAATCAAATTCAGTCACCTCAAACAACAAATACATATAACTAGTAATTAGTTAAATGCTTATCGCAAGAAGTTTCCATCAACACCTAAGTTGTCTGTCACAACTTGCAAGGGAATCACAGAAGATTCTGCAAAGGATGCCTTTCATCACCAAGTTGTGTGGGATTTTCTTAGATAGAAGGTGGTCAGTTAAAATGCGCGCGCACACAGAGAAAAGAGCTCTGAGTGGGTTTCTCTTCTCTCCCTCTCGGTATCAGTTAAAATGCACAGAGAAAAGAGCTCTGAGTGGGTTTCTCTTCTCTCCCTCTCGGTATCGCAAGCTGCATCTCGATGGATGATTCAAATCAACGAAAAATTCCTCCTGATCGACCCGTTGCTGAAGAGCAGGAGGAACGTAAGAAAAAGAAAAAATCTAATGATCGCATCTAGTGGGATAATGCTTTGTTGTTGTTAATGCACGTCTAGTAGGCACTGCTTCGAGGGTTAGAGCAACGGTTAAGGTTGCTAACATATGACCTTTATGATTTAAAATCTCAAAATAGCCTCTTGGTTTGCGTGTGGGGTGAAACTACGTATGTCTATCCTTTTTCAGACCCATGTGATATGATGGAAACCTAGCACTGTCTTCCTCAAGAAAATCTTATTAGTGGCTTGGGTTTTACACCCGTTTGCTCCTATAAAAATACTACACTTGGAAAGCATTTCGATAATTGCTTTTCGTTTTCCACAATTTTTAAGCATGTGCTAAGTGGATGAGAGCAAGAGGGTTAAAATTTGTAACAAGTCTTACATTGAAAATGTTTGCTTGAAAGAGGGTTTTTACAAGGCCTTGAATTCTCTAATTTCAACAGCTAGCTTTTGAAGTGTAGTTTTCCCAAGAATTTGTGATCATTACAATAGTCCTTTGATCAAGAGACAATCAATTAAAGAGGTTACCTACGAAGGGTTCTGATCGAAGGGATTGACCAATAGGAGGTTGAGTGAAGTGCCGTGGTGTAGAGCCACGGAACGTTGTCTCAGCCGACAGACTGAAAAGGGCTACATGTAGAGGGTTATGACCTAAGGAGCTGACAAGCAAAAGGTTAAACGAAGCTTTTAATGAAGTGTCATAGCGTAGAGCTGTTGGGATGTCGACTCTCTGGGATGCATTGTAACTAGTGCCACATTTGGAAGGTTTCCTTGAAAGAAGGACCTTATAAGAACTTGGATTCCCCAACTCTAACAATTAACTTTTGAGGTATGATTTTTCCAAAAATTTATGCTTGTTACAAATGTTGCAGTGGTAGCAGTAGTAATGATAGTAGCAGGAGGAGTAAAAGCCAGTAAAATTCCCTATTTTATTTCTTTAGACAAGCATACCATAATAGCAGGGGCTTATGTGATACTTGTATCTATGACCTCAGTAGATAACAAGACTGTAATAACGCCAGATGAAGAAGATTATCATTCCACATAATGGATCACTGGCCACACTTTACGATAAAAATTGGAAAAAAAAAATCTACAAATTACGGTGACATCAGAGTGGCTGCGAATGAATTTTACAAGAGGCACGTCATACTCTAGAGTCTCCTAACTGAATCTAGGGCTTGACGTTACGTAAGAAGCAGCATTTGTTGGTGCATTGGCTGATATTTCCATTAACTCAAAGTGATGTTGTTCCAAGCTTAAGAAGGAAACGATAAATGCAATTCAGTCAATAATCTACCCAAACTCTTGACCAGATCAGGAACTGATTTGCTGATCCATTGATCTGACTGACCGGTTTAAACTTTGGTTTAGTTAAACCCAGTTTGAGGGGCAACAGCATGGGCATCAGAGTTGACAATTGTCAGCCCAAATTTGGAACCCATTAACAGTGCAAATGCAGCAATGTCATTGGAGATTGAATCAGCACCTGACCATGCATCCGACTGTACAATATAATAGAGCCAAATCCCAAGCAACCTTTCCCATCCCTTGTGTCTCATGCCATGTGCATAGCATCATTGTCAACCAAAGATCAAATTAACCACGAATCGTATTATGCTAAAGATCAATGATTGAGTTGCAGTTATAGTTATAAGGGGGACCAAAATGAAGCTATATATGAGCCTATTTAACATTGTCAAAGTTGAGTAAAATGGTCAAAGTCCAAACCTCCATGTCGTCTTCCTTCCTATTTAACATTAATTTACTGTTTAGATACAACTGCCTTATTATATCTTCACTTCTATGATAATGCGACAATTCATTTTTGTCACTTACAGCTACTTCTGCACCAACCACCACCCCCACTATTTCCAATGTTACAGAAATTTCAAACGGATCCATTTCGGAAAAATAAAGAATAAATAAACCCCGCTCAGAGCCTCATGTTATTATTGGAGTATTAATTAACATCGAATCATGACTAATCGTTAGTATTTCATTATTCCATTCCATAATTGAAACATAAATCACCGAACGACTCGTGACCCAAGACGGCATTCAATACATTATTTAATTAAAAAACACAAAACGACAATGATTTCACTTAATCAAGGAAACGACACATCCCGAACGTAAAACGAACAACAGAGATTCACTTCACCATTAAGCAGAAGAGATGCAGGCAGGCACAACCACCTCCTGCGACAACGTTGCCTTTCGCCGTTTCTTATTCTTCCTTGATTTCTTATTGTGGGTGCGCACTGCGCATCCCTCCCTCTTCGAAGTGTAAACACAGTAAAATACGCACCTTCCACCTGGCATCTCCTGCTTCACCACACTCCTGCACACGTATCCCTCCACGCCAGCATCCCACGTGGCCAACCCCTCATCTCCTGCCTTGCACGTGATCGTCACGCTCACCTCCTTTGGTCCGAAGCACTTGACAACCTTATTCACCAGAGGACCCAAACCCATTGGCTCAGGGTTCAGGTTCAGCCCCATGGCTTCGTAGCTGGCGTAACTGAACCCATCCTCTGGGGTCACGTGCACCGTTGAATACGCTGCACCCTCGATTCCGTTCATTGAGTACCCACAGGGGTCAAACTCGTGGTCGCAGATCACGTGACCCGGAATAATGCCTGAAATTCCGGACTTTTTGGTCATTTCGCCGACGGGACCATCTCCTCCTTGTTTCTTGAAGAAAACGGACGCCTTCTCGCGGTCCAACCCGGTCATGCACATCTCTAATGTAATCTCCGTCTGGTTTCCGATCGGCGGTGAATTGGCTGTATCTTTGCAAGCCGAGTAAATGTGCCAGTTACGATTCGGGACGGCAGGGTCGCCGATGACATAGGCCTTGGCGTTAAGAAGGCCGAAGTGTTCGTTCAGGACGGAGGCTTCCTCGCAGAAGCTCCGGTGAGGGGAAGGCTGGTAGGTTGGGAAGATGAAGCTCCCGCGGGAGTACTTGACAGCGGAAACAGAGAGTGTGAGCGATTCTGCGAGCTTCAGGATAGGCTTGATGGACAAGAGAAGCTTCGTTGTGCCACAAGTTTTGAGAATAATCTTCAGAGGGTAAACGAAGAGACTCGATTCGGAGAGCACGTATGAGTCGAGCTCGGCGTTGGAAAGCTGCGACACAATGGTGCAGCAGGCTGGCTCGAGAATGGAATCGAGCTGAGAGCGAGTCAGGGCTCGAAGGCCTTGTCCCTGAGGGTCCTTGAACATCGGCGGCTCGCAGAATGTAATCTCGAGACGTTTCTCGAATCCCTCAAAACCGATCGGAGATGGAGGAGATGGATTTGCGTCACTGGAAATCTCAGGCGAAACAGCCATGGCGACCGGTTCTGGAGCTGGAATGTATTAGATTTTCCTGATTGCTCTGTGTAAACGGCTTAGTCAGAAAGAATCAAAGAGTAGCGTCCTCTGGGCTCTGAGTTGCTTGAAGAAAAGAACATGAAATTTCAAAAAGAAAAACAGAGAGAAAAGAAAACGGAAATCTGAAATTCTAGTCTACTGATACGGCGGCATTCTGGAATTGCATCATATCAGGATGGCTTCCTCAGGCACTGCAAGTAGTGAAAATTGAAAATAAAGAAAAATCAAAAGGAGAACTCTGAAAAAGGCCATATTACGTCTGGGGTGGAATGGAAGTGAACTTACGTTGGAGTAAACAGCAGATTGGAACCTCTCAATGCCACCGTTGGGTCGAACGTCTTCAATGCTGTAGCCAAGGGGAGCTTCGTAGAATAAGGAACTACTACTGCTAGACTTCTTTTTCCCACCTTTCATCTCCATTAAAACATCCAAGCTTCTGCAAAACACGAGAGGCTTTCTATGAGAACTCTGAAAAATCCACCAGACTTCTAAAGGCCATGAATCAGAAGAGAAAACAAGAAAAGCAAAGGAAGCAATAGAGATGAAAGACTTACTTCACCTAAACATAATCTATCTACGGCGGTGACAGTGGCAATGGAAGAATATAAAGAAAAGGAAACCTAGATTGAGAGAGAGAGAGAGAGAGAATCGAAGTGAAAGTGACAGAGTGAGATTATATAGAGACGCAAGAAAAGAACGGAGGGATTGCTTTTGTGGACAGGGGAGGAGGCTGCGGGGGCTTATTTATAGCCGGAGCGATTAAAGATGAGGGGCATATTTTAAATATAAAAATGATTATATTAAAAAAAATATCATTGCAAAATCATAATTTAAATTTATTAACGTTTTTATTAAATGAGACCAATTATATTTATATTAAATGAATAAAAGCATACTTTTTAAACTCAAATCATTACATTAAAGATTAAAAAAATTTACCCTAAATTTATGTATGTAAATCTTAAATTTACTTATGCGTCTTAATTATATCCGAAGAATAAAAAAGTAAAGATGTGTAAGTCAGATAATATAATAGGTTACCAAATGATTAGCGGTTATTTAAAAAAATAATAAGATCATATTCTTTATTTATTATTGAGACTTTTAAATGATTAGCGGTTGAAAAAAAAAAAAGGAGGTGGGGAGGCCACTTTTGGGGGAGAGTGTGGGTGATTAATTATGGAGATACAGAGAAGCTGGATAAGGAAGGCATAAAGATTAAGAGGTGGGAGAAGCCAAGGAGGTGTATGTGTCTTCAAGCCCCCAGAAGATTCCATGCTTATTCAGCAAGCCAAGCATCTTTTCCCCTTCATTTATCCACCTTAATTAACTCTTCCCTTAATCCAACCAAACTTGATCCAATAGAAAACCACCCCATTTACAATCCGAGTATCTGACATATCCTTTCTTGAAATCATATATACAGGGTCTAAACCACTTACCTTTTGTGGGGAATTGAACTCACCTCCTCCTCCTGTAGGAATCGATGATCAGCACTGATGAAATCTTTACTAGCTTAGCTATTACACGCGGATATCCAAAGATTCTCTCTCTCATCGATGGCCATTTTGAAAATTTACTAGTGATATTTCAAATTCCATCTCAGCCAAATTGGCAAACTACGAGAGTAAACACTCATAGTAACATGTATCTGGCCAATATAAGAATGCCACTCACACTGACAAAATTAAAACCAAGCCTAAAATATCCATACTCCTAACCAGTAAAGCCGCACATGTGCAACTTGACAAGGTTGGCAATGCTTTAAATTAACCTCGTATATAGATTAACTTATACGGGGGAAAACAAAGTTTGGTATAAGCTACAAAAAGAAATCAATGAAATTGTAGTTAGATATGAAAGGCCGGACTTGAATACTTTATAAACAATTTTATTTGTTTAGAATTGGATGCCAACGAAAAACTTTATTCGTATAATATTTAAATGCATGCATGCATATATGCGTGTGTATCTGTATTGAGTTCAGAACAAGAATCTTCTCATATCATGAGTATAATCAGTGAAGGGTAAAATAATTGGCAAGAACAATGTGTGCTTTTACTTTTTAATGGGTAACCCTTATGATTTATGATTGGAACTAAAGTAGTGAATACATCGTGGCTAGGGCAAAGCAACCGGCGGAACGGGCTGACCATCCCGACCGTTTAAACTTATACAGTTTCAAGCTAAGCCCGAACCCGGTAGGAACCCGTTTGAACCTGTCCTAAATGGGTCACCCCCAAAACCCACCGGGTTCGGGCGGGTTAATGAGGTAGCTTATTATTTTTTTTTATCCATTCTAGAGAAACACAAAGGGGCAGTAGATGAAAGAAAGAAAGGGAAGTTGCAGAACAAACTAGAAAGTTGCAGAACACGAAGCCAACCTGGACCGCAAAGTTGCAGACTTGCAGAACAAACGAGAAAGAGAGAAAGGGAAGGAGGATGCACTCACATTGAGGCATTGAGTTGGGCAACTGGTCGGTTACTCTTGACCGTCACACATATATAGACAGGCATACGAAAGAAGGGATCGTACGGCCTGGATGCTTGGCATTGTAGCTAGGGCAGGCGAGGAGGAAGTGAGAAGTGGCGAGGATGATGATGACAAAGAGGATGAACATCAACCACAGCTAGCTCGTCGTAGGCCTGGAGTGCTTGGCGTTGCAGCTAGCTCGTTGTAGGCGCTGAAGGTGCAAGCATGCAGCACTGGTACTTGGAGTTGATGGCTCAAGACTTGAGAAGAGGCTCGCCATTGGCGACCATGACTGTGGCGGCGATGGACGATTAAACGGTGATGGATACTAGCACACAAGCAAGACAAATCCCGATGGCAATGGTGATTCAAAACTGAAAGGGTTTCGAGTTGTTTGTCAGCCCTAATCGTGGCATCGTTACTAACTACCATCGATGAGAAGAAAAGGGTGGTTCAAAATACTCCTTAGATCAAAAGCATTTAAATATTAAGACTATGAGTGTTTAGATTGCCTTATGATCTTACATAGTTTCAGGAAAAAATTTGTAAGAATGATTCTATTTCAGTCTGTTTTTAGGGTTTTCTTGAATAAGCTCCTCCATTGTAATAATGCCTTTTCTTTTTCTAATCTCCAGCTTGATTCAATATAATTCATGTCCAACCCAACACTTTGCCTTTTTTTAATATGATCTCTTTCCCCTTTAAATCATACTCTCTACCATCATTGACTCATTATATTTCTAATATAGTTAAAAATGTGAAAATGACTACCATTAAAAAAAACCAAAAGTAAACATTAAGATAAAATAAGTTTCATAGCTTTTAGAGCGTGTGTTTTTTTCCCTTTTTAGCATATTATCTTATAGCTGTAAATAAACAAATTTAATTTGTATGTCTTGAGCACTTGTATTACTTTACATGCATTATTATCATTGCTTTAATATTTTAATTTGCATAAGTGGAAGAGAACACAAATTTGATTTGCTGACTTTGGGCATTTTTAAAAGTGAACTGGTTCTCGTGGCTCATTGTCAATATTCAATGCATGATAAAAGCAAAATAAAGTCTCGCGTTTATGGATTAGGGAATCTCTTCTAAGTTAATTAATATTTGCCTTTCATAAACTTCACAAAATAATTGTATTTCCTCTGTGCTTCAATTCTTTTATACAAAATTTACAAAGTTGCTAATATTCAGTAGATTAAGTTTTATAATCACACTCATTATTTTGTTATAGTTAGTCGTTATTTGTTAAAATATGTAAATTCTTGCACCGGGTCTTAAATTGTAAATTATGATTTGTTAATTTTTACATGGACATTTATTATTTATTTCTGTCAGTTGTTAAAATTAGGATTGATACACTTTTATAAGGACACATGCTATTCTGATATTGCCAACTATAAAATGAGTATGTGCATATTGTGAATGCATATATAAACCTGATCTAAGTTTTGTTTGATTCTTTTTATATGAGAATTTTTTATGATTCGTTTGATCTTATTTATAATTATTTAATTCCTCCTAATCAATTGTCTCAATTATAAGAAATTCGGGGGCCCTGATATATAATATAAAGCACACACATCGACTTGAATGTAGAGTGATCTATATTATATTTTGAAGTTTAATTTTTAAATTTTTAAAAAATATAAAAAAATAAAAATAAGGTTAGGGAGGATGACTTTTGGATTTATTGTAATAGAATTATTAATATTTTGGTTGATTAAACATACCATCTTTTTTTTTTTGAAATTGACAACTATGATATGTTATAGTAACATGTTTTTTACGAAGGTCCAAAATAGTAGGAGTTCTAAAAAAATTAAAGTGAATAAATTCGAGTAATTTATTGATTAATTAAAAGGCTAAATTTGTGAGGAGGCATTAGAGTCCTAGAGGCTAGGATAAGTTAAAAAATGGTAAATTTTATTTTTCTAATATTTTCTTATACATTTTCAAACTTACTTGAGGTTAAACATCGCATGGGGTGATGGGGAATTTATGAGACTTGTTTGGAAGTGTTACAATTTTTATACACAGATCACAAGCCAGCTTTTATGATATATTATTTAATATTTTTCACTTGGTACTAATAGCAAATAATATAGGACCTAGCCTGCAGAGATGCCCAAAAAATATCCAGGTCATTAGCTAATAAATAATAGGAAATTTATAATAAAGTCTCAAATAAGTGAGTTAATGAATAAAAGGTCCCAAAGATTCACAAAATTACCATAAGGTCTCAGGAGTAGCTGCTGAGGTTAGTAATGAACGCTGGTAAGGTTGTTTATGACAATCTCAACAGCTACTAACGGAATTTTATGGTAATTTTATGAATTTTTAGGACATTTTGTTCATTAATTCTCCTATTTTGAACATGATTGCAAATTTCCCTAAATAAATTAATAGGGATTTTGAATAAAACACCCCCAAAAGAAAATCCACAAATGAGTCCCATTTTAAAAAGTGAAAATTGATTTGGAATTTTTTTTTATGGACCATGAATCCATGATGTATCATTATCATTACTGGATAGATTATTCTAAGTTTGTATCCGTTTTAAAGATTCTGGTTTGAATCAGACTCAGCATGCACTAGATGCATAGTCATGCAGATTAATTGAACATGCTTGTTATAAACAAATCTTGTTCAAATGGATATACAACAAATCTTCCTAAATTGTTCATTATTTTAAGTTTTGTGATTAATTATTGGTAGAATGATAATTTTATAATGTAGTGTAAAAAAGTTCTAGTAGATGGTTATGGGGAGCACCTTTCAATTGGTTAGTTGCCTGATGCACGAACCTCAATATGAGACATAAATTATTAATTTCTGGAGATTAGATTGTTTGATTAATATGCATGCAGTTGGCAAAGCCACGACCTGGAATCTGATATTACTTTAAAAATAACTATTCAGTAATGCTAATTAAATAATTATATATGTATTAAATAATTATATATGTACCTTATTATTCTTAAAACTAATAGCCACAAATCTGGGGGGAAAATTCGAAGTCAATTTTTTTTATTACTATTCGATCAATGGGTATAAAATTTTATATCTAAGTTTTGCTGGGTTGTTTGAGTTAAATTATATATGAGCCTAAATTTTCTAGAACCCAAATACTTTTTATGCCTCTTCGGAGTTGTGAAATGTTAACGGCAATGAAGGTTTTATCCTTTATCACATAACAAATTAATATTTAAATTTCTGCAGAGAAATACATTTATATTGATACTTAATCAATGACGGATTTATAACCCTGACTTAGGGGTACATGCTATTTTTTAAAAATATAAGTGAGAATTATTCTTAATATATTTTGAGAAGAATTTGAATAAAATTTTAGTGGGTTCAAAATTAGTAAATGAGTGGGTGTAAAATAAATCACATAATACTGATATATACCTAATTTTCTAGAAGTTAGGGGCTGAGATTAATGCAGGTCTGCCACTGTACTTGACAATAGTATTTTAAATATATTTGACTTCTATAAAAGTATACATATACTTAGAAAAAAGAATGTAAAATAGGGATTGAAAGCACCCATGATTGAGCACACTCATAATCCGAACTGTTAGTATATATCCTTCTAATTAAAAAATGCAACTCCTAAATAGAAGCATCGTCAAGAAGCCAATCACCACATATGCATATTATGCTGAAGTTGTGTTCCTCCTATTGAATATGGAGTCATTCTCATTGAAAATTTTAGTTCCAATAATTAGTCAGTCTTTATACCCTTTTATTTATATTATTCTATTCACAATGTATATACCACTCAGAGAGTAATCAATGTTTGTTTGTTAATTTTACTCATAAACTTAATGCTTAAATGTGATTTTTTTTTTATATTTTCCCCACTCCTTCAAAATCTCATTTAATAAGTGTACATTTGAAAAATGTGTTTAACTTAAGATAAGCCTACACTGAGCTAACTACCATTTCTTAATTACAGTGAATTAGTTGAAGTAACTTTATGTTAAGTTGTAGAGGAAATATAAAAAAAGGCATTTGGTATATCACATGTGAACATCTTCATTTTTCACTGAAACGTGTTAAAAAAAGAGACACAGAAAGAAAACTCGGAACGTGTTTGTTAAAAAACGTTGTTTGATGACAACTTGTATGAGAATCGCGTTTAAATAGATACAGAACACACGTTTTCCCATTAATAGAGAATAGATTTTTTTACATTAATCCTAAAATTATTATAAAAACAACATGCATACAAATTCATAATTTTCACAATAACACTGTATCCATCCAAAATCAGTTTAGAAAATAAAATAATGTTTACCGAAGTTTTTACAGTTAATGAAAAAATAGTTAACATAAATTATTTTTTTCCAACCAGTAAAAAATGTTGATTTTCTACGCCGATTATGATTGTAAATTAATTTGGCTTGAAATATGTATTCCATAACACAAGACCCTTCACACATCCATCAAATCATGGTGATTTTGTGAAAGTAAGATATATTATTAGTGATGCATAAAGTCACATATTAATTTTTCTGTTCAACCACAATTTAATTAGTAAAAACAAAAAAATAATAAAATATATCAGTACAAGATTAGAAAAATATAGTATAATTAGAATTATTCAAATTACCATAACTTAAAAATTGTGTATACAAATTAAACAAGAATTTCTAAGAATTGTATACAAATTAAGCATAAATGTTTATCTATTACGAACCTGCCATTTGGCTGGAAATTGAAGCCTTTTTATCTAGGATGCAATGTCTTTTAACAGAAATTTGAGTGTTTCTGAGAATAATCAAAAAGAAAAGTAAAAGGGGAGTGGATCAACTTGTATATTATTCTTAAGAATATATCTAGATCTCCCGTTAAATTTATTCTTTACAGTATCGTATTATTATTATTATTCAATTATTAATTAATTTATAGATAAATAAAATGTTTCACCATCCATGAGTTTCATGATCATGAGAATTTGTTCTTAATTTGAGTTGCTTTGATGGACTTTGTGCATCAAAACGCGGAAGGAATCTCCAAGAAATTATGATCGATCGATGGTCTTTATATATATATATATATATATTAGTTTTCAAAGTGTTAAGATTCTCATGGTAGGTTATCTTGCATTCTCATGAGTCCAAAGTCAAACCAATTCTTATATTCTTATTGTTATTTAATGTTAGATTCCCATATCGTTCAATGTGTGTATATATTCTTGCATTATTTTCAAGATTAGTCTCAAGATCTATAGTTCTACTGTTCATTTGATATAATTGTTTGATATTAATAATTGTATATATAATTATGAGCATGCATAATTATATATAATATATATATAATTGTATATTCATACAATGAGCATGCGTAACATTTTCTTAAAAAATTATAAAAACCAACAAAAAAGTTGTGAACGGGCTCTCAAAAACAGATCAAGGCAATAATATTGACGGCCCAATTAGTAGCCTCGGCCAGTGAAGCAAAAGCATAAAGCCTTTGATTAAGTCTCAAAACTACCATTCTCTTGTATTCAAAAAAAAAAAAAAATCAACCAACGGTTGATTGGATCAAGTGGTAAGCGGCTTGTTCCAGCTTAAGTAAGATCTCAAGTTCTAACCTTGTGAATGCAGCAGCCACCGTTGGGAGACCTTCCCACCTTTCTCGGGTGCGCAACGCAGGTCAAGCCCAGATTAGTCGGAATGAAGCTCTGGAGACCGGGCGGAAAAAAAAGTATGACCATTCTCTTGCACGGTCAAAATTAATTCAATTCAAGTCCAAAACAAGTAATCTGTCTCAAATGATTTCATTAATGGTGATATTGGCCTAAAATAATCAGTAAAAATTAATGCAGCAGAATCTTTTTTTTTTTCCTCTTTTATTGACCAAACATTATCCAAAGACTTTGGATCAAAAACTTGATGATGCATTTGTTAGAATGGAGACATACAAAAGGATTTTCAAGTCTCTTGATGAACAATAGGTGACTAATCTTGTGACTTTACTTTTGTTCTATTTCAGTTCTCAGCTTATTCTTAATGTAATATACTCTATATTTTTATTAGGAAAAAAGTGTATTTTTGCAAATCATGAAAAATATTAATATATTCTCCCCTTAAGCTTAGTTTTGATTTAATTTTGAAAAATTCTAAGTGGTTTTTCAATATGAAACCTATGGTAACCATGTCTACTTAATTATTAACTATGACATTAATGAAACGAACTTTTTTTTTTTGACCTGGCAATGCTTTGAAAGTTAACCCCTTGTAGACGACAAAGGATAAGAGGTAAATGCTTTTGTAATAGCCTTGAAAATTGGGTTTTCAACCTTTTTAAAAAAAACTCCCTCACAAGTAGACTTGGAATAGTTCTCGTTCACACTACGGACAAAATTGAATTAATTATCAAAAATTCTTGTATCATCATGATGTTATTTTTTAAATGAAAAAAATTATCATTGGTGAGTATTTAAAATAAAAGGCTTAAAAAATACTTTCATATAAATTAAGATAAAACTATTCTCATGTACTTATTTAAAACTCCGTAAAATCAATTAAAATGAGTTAATTCAATCACTCAGTAACGTGCTGTCTTGGTCACTGATAAATTAAAGTCATTTTCTCCCTTTGGAAGAAGTTTGCTCCACCAAAAGGACTTTAATTTATTCATTCACATTTAATTGTGTCCACGCACCCAATAAAAAAACATTACATTAATAATACCGTTATAAAAATCAAACAAAACCCATATCAGTAACCACTTATTTAGTCTACTTATTTTTTTGACCTTAAACAATGACATTCAACTAGAAACTTCCAGCGGCGGCCGTGATCTTTTATTAAGTTAATCAATTTAATTGGTCAGACAAAAATGGTTGATTTTAGAAAACACTGATATATTATATCGATGAAGAAAGACCCTACAGATATATTCAGGTCATCAACGAGTCACAAACATGAGCCCCACACGTATACACCAAGAATTAGAAATCAATCCTTTTTACTTCTTTCATTATTTCTTATCAAAGTTAATATCTTTTAATCATAATAGGATCCATTCCTCTTTAAACCCATCAGAAAACAGAAACTTCATCGGTTTTAACTTTTAAGCTAAACCGACCATGTCCATCACCATTTTCATTCTGTGTCTGTTCCTGAACACAGCATACTCAGACAAGAACATGAGTACGGGTGATGTCGGATTCATTTTCGATGATGGATTCTTCGAGTTGGGAGCAGGAAATGATCATCAAAAGCTCGAAAATTCCAACATTTCAGCACATGTAATCCAAGCCGATGGTGGCCTAAGTGAAGCATGGCAAGTTTTTTACAGTCTTCCTCTTCAGTTCAAGAATTCCAACACTTCTTCTTCTTCTGTCTTCTCCTTCTCCACCACTTTCATCTTCGTAGCAGTAGCCACCGATCCCAACTTCCACGGCCACGGCCTCGCCTTAGCTTTCTCGCCTACTAGGTTTATCCCTGAAGCTCAGCCAAACCAATATCTTGGCCTCTTCAATGCCTTCTCCAATGGTGAAAGTTCCAATCATATTGTTGCAATAGAGCTTGACACTGACGAGGATTTTCAGTTTCATGATATTAATAATAACCATCTTGGGATTGACATCAACGGGTTGGAATCTGTCAATGCTTCTCGAGCAGGTTACTACGCCGATCGCGGTCGTTTCAGGGAGCTTGATCTTACAAGTGGTGAACCCATGCAGGTTTGGATTGAATATAATAGTACAGATCAGA
>JANTPZ010090515.1:0-26724 GCA_025593235.1 Vachellia pachyceras | reverse complement strand
TTTTTTAATTATTATAAAAATATTTAAAAAATTCAATAATTCATAAATAAAAAAATAAATAAAATAGAATAAATTTAAAATATTAAATATATAAATATATTATATAAATATATTTTAAATATATTAATTATTAATAATATATATAATATTTATATATATATATTAGGGGAGATGGGGACGGGACGTATGGAGGGGGGATGGGGACTGAAACTGATTCCAGTATTACCCGGTGCAAAACGGCCTCACTCACGGCCTCTTCTCCCTCCTCCCAATGTCAACTTTTCAATTAAATGAGTTTTCCTTATCCCAATGGCTTCTCCTCCCAATGACTGCTGTGGCCTGTCTTCCTAATGACTGTTGTGGCCTCTCCTCCCAATTTATTGCACACATGTTAGTATAAATATAAATAATTAAATATGGAAACTACTGCTATTTATTACATTGTAATTATATAAGATTGATTTTGAAAATTTCAATTTTAAATAGTTTGATTATGTCACTGTATAATGATATTTATTTTTAAATTTTTTTATTCTTTACCGATTTGACTCCAGTCTGACCCATTAACTCTTAAACCATTGTCTTATCCGATTCAATCATCGATCCGATTTCCTATACCTTGCTCATGATCCACTGGGGCCTATCCCTGTGGGCACTGGAGCATGCCAAGCAAGCCCTTTAGTTCAGGACACACACGTAGGTCAACCCATCTTCGCTAAGTTGTGGTGATGCCGCCAAGCGCCGTGACGGAGCCACAATAAAGTGGCAATCCCCATGATTGAACCCTCTCACTTTAGATGAGAGTACTTGTTCAATCCCTTCACCAGTTAAACCCACGGATGATGGGTAAAGTGGGATCCATTAGAATAACTTCAATATGATCTCCCATATAAGGATCATACTATTTTGGCCCAATATCATATCAGGCCCAAAACTACGGATTAGTGGGACTAGACAAAACCCATACCAACAAATAATATGTCATTGTCATAGAGTTGAGTCTTTGGCGTCTAACAGAAAGATTAGTTCGTTTACAACGTTGATGAATTAAAGTTTGAATCTCCATGTGAAGAAATATTTACATGTAGTATTAGACAATGCTTCAAATAAGGTTAAAAATTCCAACATGTAAATTCATATATTAAAAAATACGATATGTGGAATAAGGGAGGTTTTTGTTCAAGAACTGAAAATTAAAAGGAAGCAATGCAGATCTAGACAGCAATGAGGAGACACCAAGTAAACAAAGGTTTTTAACAATAAAATAATTATTTAACTCTCATATAAAAAACATTATCTCCATTCTTTAATATAAGAATCAACTGACTTTTTAGGAGATTAATAAAATTAAAGAAAGTAATTAATTAAAAATACATTCTAAAATAATTATATGTACCATTAGATTTTATAACATATACAAGTTTGGTACATTAGCTTAGAGACGAATTATAAATAAATCATTTGATTTACTTCATAACTCTCTTAAAAAGAAGTCAACTGGCTCTTGTATTACTCATTCAAGGTAGTATATAATTCCCACTACATCTGATCATTATGTTAATACAAGAGTTTATTGATTTTTATGAGAGATTAAAAAAGTTAAATAAACTTATATATTTATCATTTTTCTCCAACTTAATTCGCATTATCTATAAATCAATGTGTAACTAATGATACTCCACATAAATATCTCAGTATATATATATATATTATAATTTAGTTTATTTAACTTTATTAATCTCCCTAAAAAAGTTAACATGCTATTGTATTAAGAAAACGGTAAAATAATCCCAAAGAGTTTGTGTCGGAAAAATAAAAGATTCGGGGTTAAATTTACATTTTTTAAAAGAAAGTTAAGATATATATTTAATAACAAAGTGTTAATGAAACAATATCTTTAACAAAAATGTTTTGAGATGTGGTTAAATACACATGATCATTTGGAACTCCTCTCACTGAGGGTTTATGCTTCATTTTTATCTGTTCTTTTAGTAACACTTTATTATAAAAAAATGCACAAAAAATTATAAACTCACATGGGAGTCTGCCACTGCCGATGGTTATTGCGATGAATTTGCTTGATTTTTTTTTTCTGTGAACTACAAGCAAATGGGCCTTTGGCCCACACTCGGAAACTCTGGTATCCCACGCCTTTTCCTGAGTCAATGGCATTCTTTCAACTGGACTAGGTAACCCGGGGCAACCAACTAATTCGGAGCGAGGAATACACGTGGCGTACCACTGTAAGGTGATTTGCACCAAGGGTGGGTTACCTCTACCCTTGAGCGTTGCTTCCAGGGATCGAACACTCGACCTCTGGGGAGGTGACAGCCACACTGACCACTGCACCCCGACGCCTGTGTCTAATTTGCGTGTTGATTTTGATTCTTCATATGCGTGTTGGGTGGGTGACTTGAAGGGTGTAGGACATGACGCTGCTTTGTTTGGTTGGATAATCACTTCAGTGGCACAATCAGTTATGGAAAAATTAATATAGGAACGCAACTTGCAATTGTTAGAAGGGAAAATTTCCTAAGAAGCCGATGGTCCTTCAAGTCAGACAAGGAAAATAAATGTGTAAAATTATTTATGAGCTTTAGTCAATCAATGTGGGCCCATGAAATGAAAAGTACAACTCAACTCGGTTAGTTAAATTTGCTCAACTTTTTTGATTTTCATGTTGCAACTTGCCTTCAATAATGGCTCTCTCTCAACTTCCAGAAATCAGTCGGTTAAACGTGTGTCTCCACTTTTGGGCCCCACCTCTGTTCTTTACAGCTCTGAAAAGGAAGTCCCACGGCAACTTGTTTGTCCCCCCAGCGACTTCTCTTTTCCCGAGGTAACTTGCTGGCGATGGCAGCATCACATAATGGGTGTGTTTGAGGAAGGTTCTCAACACCCCAAATTATGTTTACAGTATTTTTTGTAAAATGAGATAATTTCCTTCATATATTTATCTCGTAAATGGTAAAAGTACTTCTCCACCGCTTTACCAAACGGACCCAATAATGTGAATAAAAAAAAGAAATTTATAATCAAGTCCCAAATAAGAGAATTAATAAACGAAATGACGTAAAGATTCACAAAATTACTATAAGATTTCAGGAGTAGCTGCTGAGGTTATCATTAACAACCTTACTAATCTTCTATTTAGGATCTGATTGTAAATTCCCCTAAAAAATTGCCAAAGCCTTCCCATTTATAACATATCTCATAGGTCAATAGAATAATTTTTAAGAAAATTTACTATCAGGTTCTAAATAGAAGAATTAATGAATAAAATATCTAAAAAAATTGGTAAAATTACCATCAGGTTCCAACAATAGCTGGTTTGGTTGTCATTAACAACCTCACCCGCCGTCAATAACAGTTGGACCAGCTACGCTGGGACCTAATGGTACTTTTGACAATATTTAAGACCCTTTGTTCATCAATTCATCTTTGACTTGTTTGGTGAAACGTTTCGAAAAGTCAAACACATATTTAATAGTGGTTTTCCACAAAACGGGATAATCTCCTTCATATATTTATCTCGACTTGTGTAAAAGTACTTCTCTATCACTTTTTCAAATGAACACCTTGTTGAGATCTGATTGTAAATTTTCTTAATTTTTAATTGAACCAAAATACCTTCGATCAACAAAACAAATCCTCCAAACTTTCGCTATGCATCCACACGGCTAGCAGATCACTCGATTAAAAGATTCATCATTCATCAATCAGTCTAAAACAATCGAATGTGTACGCAAGTGAGGATGCAGATCTAATTAAGATCCACTAAACCTTCCTTATTACACGACACGAATCGAGTAGAAGAAAGCAAATGCATGGAAGATTAGATCCGTGCGTGTCTGGAAATTCCCTGAAACAGTAATTTTACACCAATCAAAATAAAATATATAAAAAATATTTTATTTCGATTTACATTCAAATATGTAAGAGTGTTTGCTGTTGATGGGGAGACAATGGTGGGGTCACTTTCACCAGGCTGCTAAATTCACAGAGCATTATTTTACGATACACTTGAAAAACATACTGCAGAATGTGAGATGCACTGAAAGATATTTATTATGAGCTTACGTACACATTAAGGAGGGGTTTGCAGTGATTAGCATATGGCGATAAATTATTAGAAAAGAGATTGGCGTGCATATGAGGAAAAAAGGTTGAAGAAAAGTCTTTTTAATTTAATTGTTGCATCAAAAATTACAGAGTGAGTTGATGCTTGGATTAAATGGGGGTGTCTGTATTAAAGTTTTTAAAAATAGCTTTTATCCTAAATATTTTTATAAATTAAAGTTGAAATTTTTTATAAAAGTTATTTTGAAGATAAAAATTAGGTTTTAAAAAATTTATTTTCTTATTAAATCGTGCTCTCTCATAATAAATTTTCTTTTTTCCTCTTTCATATTTACTTTTTGTATCAAACTCCGTAAAAATCAATAATTTTTCAAATACAATCATCTTTCAAAACTTATGATTTACCTCCGAAATCGTAAAAGTTATTCTTCAAAATTTAGATTTAATTTTGAACTCAGTAAAAACTATTATCCAACTGCTTTTAAATGACCTCTTGACTAGCAACCAATTTCCATTTGGTGCCGTTTCCATTCATTGTGACTTTTATGACTATTTCCCAACCAATTCCCTCAACCCGCATATATACGTGTCCGTCCCTTCCTTCGGCCACAGGTAAAGGAAAGGCCAGCGCTTTTACCATTCTACCCCTCATCGGATCTCCTCGCTGGCCAATCATGTTGTACAAGGATGAGCCTCCTTAGGCTGCTGTGTCATCAATAGTAACAGATCCACTTTTCCTCCTGTTTGACCAAGTGGCCCAAAACACTTTCTTATATTCTACAAGTAGGTAACAACTGTAAATCAAAATAATGGTTATAATTAATTTAAATAATAAATATGTGAGGTATGTAATTTTTTTACAAATAGTTTTTAAAAAAATAAATTATTTTTTATTTTTTGGCCCAAATTTTTTTTACCTATAAAACAGTATAATCATATGATTCTCTCTCCGTCAATAAATGTTCAATAACAACAATTTCAAGTTTTTCAAAAAATATAAACACTAATGTTTTTTATAATTTTAAATATAATATTATAGAAATTTGATATAAAAATAAAATATTTTTTACTATTTCTAAATGTATTAAATATTGTTTATCATATTTTGTAAAAAATATGGAGATGAAAAATGTATGAAATATAAAATATATTATTTTTAATTTTTTTAAAAAAATCGGGTTAGGCGGAATGTGCTAGCGGAGAATTTTTGTACTTGTAAAGATAATGAGTGTGAAGGATAATTTTGTGAAAAAGATAAGACGGAGACATAATTAATTAGAGATAGTAATGAAAAAATGCATTAAATTGGTAAACAAAGTCAAATTGTTATTTCTACAAAGCAGCCCCACGGGAGAGGATGTTCTTGTAAATAAGATGAGCTGGAGGGTTATGATAATAATATTAAGCGTTGTGATAATAATGTTGTTATCACCCTCAAGTGATCGCTTTTTAACATAGTGTTTGTTTGGAAACTTCATTGGTAGAAAGAAGTTTGCAGATTTCAAGATGGTTTTTATGGATTTGAAGATGATTTTTACGAATTTTGAGATGGTTTTATCTCGGTTTGTGTGCATTATTGGAGAACGAAGTTTCCAAACAAACAGATGAATGGTTCTGTAATAAAAATCGGATGAACATCTCTTCCGGCAATTCTTCTAGGATTATTGATTAGGTAAGTTATCAATAACAGAAATTGTCAATACTTTTTAGAAAAATCATTATGATCATAAAAAATTCCCATAACAAGACATTTCTGAGTAATGTGTACATTATCAATGAAATTAATTTGGACTCAATTAGGTACCGATCAAAATTTGGAAATGTTATCAATGAAATTAATTTAATTTTTCTCCTATATTCAGATTGATTGTAGTCATTATTTATTAATGGGTAATTAAAGTTGGTACTATTTCATATCTGTTTTCACATCATTGTGAAACAATCTCCTCTTTTTTTTTCCTCTTTTGCCCAGGGAAACAATCTCTTCTTAATTGATGAGAAATAAACGTGTTTGGAAAAAAATATGGGAAGAAAATACTGAAAGGACTGGTTTTGGTTTGGATCCACTTCTTATAAGAATTAATTAAATGAACAGTATGAGTATGCCACTCATTATTTAAATTTTATAGTATTTGTCTATTTCTTTCAAAGGAGACTTAATCTTTTTATTCCTATCATTTTGACACATTCCTTCCATTTTTTTTAGTATAACTCAATTCTTATAATTTGATTTGACTCTAATTCATTCCCGTAATTTGATCCATTGTCATTCAGTTATTATACTTTAAACCATTTTATAATTTAGTTAATTTATTTTAGAAAATAAATTTTAAACTAGTTTAAAAAATAGAAATTGAATTACAGTGAATCAAAATTTAAGAATTAAATCACAATATAGTTGAACTATAAAAATTAAGTTGTACTAAATCAAAACTAAACTATTAATTTTCATTTTATTTTAAAAAAAACGTAAATATCACATGACTATCCTCCTCCTTGCCAATTATAACAAGAAGAATATTTTGTGTTTATTAATTTTCTAAAAATGGATTGTTCTGTTTGACCTGATTATTTTGTATTATTTGTTTAAATATTTATGCAATTACTTGTTCCAACTTAAAGAATCATTTTGTTATATTTCATAAATATCCCCCTAAATTTCTTATTAAGCTTTAACTTATATAAACTTAAATACTATATCAACTGATTTTTTAGACATTACGAAAACCAGATAAATTATTTAATTCATTTGATGTTTCAAAAATACATTTATGTAAAAGAATGACTAAAATGCAAAGTGGATATGTTTTATAGTCAATGGAGTATTGATATGGGTAGTTTGAGAAAAATGACTAAGGATTAGAGGTAGTATATTTAAAAAATTTAATACATCATTTTGAACTTACAATATTGAATAAAAAAATGACATACATATTTCAAATAAAAAATTATGTAGTCATTTGTAAATGGGAAAATTGTTGGAAAAAAGATAATCCCCTTCACATATTTACTTCGTAAATGATAAAAGCACTTTTCCACCGCTTTTTCAAACGGACTATTGCAAAAGTTACTGTGCAAATATACTTTAAAAATTTGTTTAAAGATACCATATTTTTAGCATGTGTAACTCTCTTGTACAGTGGCGGAGTTAGGACCCTAGACCAGTGGGGGCAATTTTTTATTTTCAAACAAATGACAACAAGCTTACAAGTATAAATAATTTGAGTGGGTTCAAATCTTAAAAATCAGTGGGTGCAAAATAAAAATCTACCAAGTATTTACACATATACCCAAAAATTGAGTGGGGGCAATTGCCCACACTCAAGATAGAGTGGCTCCACCACTGCTCTTGTATGCAATCTACTTTCAATTATATACAAAATGAATGTTATACGTGCATTGCACTCAAATAAAGAAGAATTGTTCTACATTTGCTTGGTTTAGTACGTCCAATCAATATACATATGGTATCGGATTTAAACTATCGGCAGTGTTAAACCTTGTTAGGAGAATTTATCACTGAAAGGGTTCAGTTAGCTTTCAATCCGGATTAGTTGGTTACTTAAATACATATTAATAGGGTTCAGAAAAAGCAACTGGACACCGGATGACTAAAGATAAATAAAAAAGAATCATTCTTATCTTCTTGCTGATTGCTAAAGATGAATTAGGTATCCGTAAGCAGTAAATTCAGTGACGACGAATGCTTTTAGCAACTTCTCATTTTTCCCCCCCCACGTAAAAGGACTACTACGCATACATCACATGACCCTCTCTCTCTCTCTCTCTCTCTCTCTCTCTCTGCGCTTCGCGCAAAGGACGCGATTCAGACGCAGATTGCCCCTCTCGCTTCCTCCGTCCCCACACGCTGTAACCTTTCTTTCATTGCAATTCAAATATCCACTACGTCACTCTCTTCATCCCTTCCTTCATCTCAAATGCTTCACTTCCATCCACGTTCTCCCATCCCCAATTGATCTTCCCAATGTCTCGCCCTTTCGGAGCCTTCACGCTCTTCCTCTTCCTCTCCCTCCTAGTTCTCTGCGCTCAGGTTCACGCTCGATTCCTCTCCTCCTCTGCTCTTGTTTCCGATGGAATCCCGGATTCGCCGGGGGACAATCTGCTCAGACTTTCCCCACCGCTGAAGGAGTCTTCCTGCGAGCAGACGTACGGCTTCTTGCCCTGCACCACAACCGTGGTTGGAAACGTGTTCCTCATCGTCGTCTATGGCTTCCTCATGTACAAGGCTGCTACCTATTTGTCCAATGGCAGCGAACTGTTGCTTGAGATCTTGGGCCCCGGTATCGTTGGTGGCCTGTTTCTTCCCATTCTCGGCGCTCTGCCTGATGCCATGCTCATTCTTGGTAAGCACTATAATCCATTAATACGATTACAATAACTGTGTTCAATCCTGCAAATGAAAAATCAATTAAGATCTCACAGAATCGGTGAAACTGATTTGTTTCCTTTTGGCAATGATTGAAGATTAACGATACTTCCCTTTTACTGTTTGGTTAATCGGAAAATATGCTCCGTCGATCGCCTTTTATTATCAAAATGATGATTTTACCATATTAGTGAAAAATGAGATGATGAGCTCATGCCTCTTGGACATAGTAGTGATTGCTCAATCTTATCTTGGATGTTCTAGATTTCACTTCTTCCCTATGTGTTGGTTAGATGGAAAATCATGATGGCAATTTTCTCCTTTGCTTCCTAACCCTTCGTTTTGAAAATGAAAACTCAAGATAAGATTCTTGTTTATGTGGGTATTAGAAAAACGCGGTAAGGTAAAACTTCTTTCATACTCTTACTTCATAAATAGTTACTCACGTTGAAAAGTAGCTTCTATCCTACTTCAAATTATATATATATATATATAGCCATTAGCTAAGAGCAAAGCCTAAGATGGGTTCTTAGTAATTTTTGTACCCGCGTTGTGTTATCACATTAATATTATTGGAGATTTCACTAAGGACTTTTCCTTAAGTGAAAATGGTAAAAAAATTGAAAAATGCAAAATCTCAAGTAATTTATTTACTATAAAATAAGCAGTGAATTTTTTATTATGAGTAATTAATACTTTTTTCAGAATGGTGAAAAATCTTTGGGATTTTGCAATTTACAGTTTTTTTTGTTGCCATTTGCCCTTTCTTTTTATCTGTTTGGTCAGCCTGGAAGATATTTCACCCAACTTCCCCTCCTCCCTGGAAATACGGAACGGGACAAGCACGCTTTCTGTCCGCAGTATAGGATCTTATCCCTTCTATCGCGGGTGAAATTGAGATGTTTTTTCCTTAGCCAACGAGTGAAATTGAGGTAAAACTCTGTCGTTTTGTCTTAATCTGGCCAAAATTTTAAAATCCCCAATCCAAATTGTCTATTAAAAAAAAGTGATTTTAGAGAACAAATTTAGAAAAATAACTTTTTGAGAAAATAGTTTTTTTAAAAAAAAACATGGTTTCCAACCCAAGCTATGTATTTTAGGGTTAACAACTATTATGGAGAATCTAGAAGCGTTTGTATGACTCACACAAAACTATGATTTTAAATGTTAAAAATTATTATACATTTCGGTAGAGTATTTATATACTATATTTTTAAAACCAAGATTTAAGTCAAAATCATGATGTAAAAGCTAGTGGAAAACACACGCTAAAGTTTAGAAAGATTTCTTTGAGAGTAAGAAAAATTCTATAGTTGACTCCGCTCCAATCTCCATATAAATCTTCCATTTTTTTTCCAAACAATTTTTAATTTTAATTTCGTACAGCGTAGAGGATACTGCAGGCACCTTTCCATCTTCTGAAAGAATAATTATTGAAATTTTTTATTGGGAACACTTGAATTGTCCACGGGTTCAGCATAATCCTCCACAACTTTTTTCGTTTAATTATCTTTATTGCTCATCTAAGAATATTTTAGAATTTTTCCAACACCTGGAAGAGATTTAAAAAAAATTAGTGGAGTTAAAAAAAGTGAGAAGCTAACATTGATATCGATGGAAATGATTATTTAAATTTAAAATAAAAATTTTAGGGAAAATATAATTCTAAACAAACTTATGAACTTGTTATAAAAGTGATTAATATAAGGTGCATGATCCCAATAGAATATGAAAAATCACTCATATTATTGAAGAGGATGACGACGTGAACTATATCCACCTTGAATGCCCTTGGTTGGTGTCGGACAGGTGGCCTCTAATGCTTGGGGCATGAGTCTATTTATTAAGTTTGAGTATAATTTTGTATATTTTACTATTGAAAATTTTATATAAAAATCATACTTCTAAATAAAAATTAATTGGTCAATCGCCTCTCATGTTTCTTTGAATCCCCCCGGTGGTCTTTTTGAACAGTATGGACAAGACGGTTCCTTAACATGGCCATGTTTTATATTCTGACCAATTTGATTTTAATAGAACAAAAACCATTTCAAAACACATGCTAACACATGGGATCTTCTTGTTTTCTATAATTAAAATAAATTATAGAATATTTAAAACATTCATCAAACTATTTATTTATTAATTACTCTTTATATATAAATATTTCAATTCAAGTTATCCTGGCTTGCTATTATTGTATTTATTTCGTCAGCCATTATTGTATACTCTTCCTTGTAGTTTCAGATATAAATAGAATTACTAGACCCATTCATGCTGGATGTGTTCGTGCGAAGATTTTGGGCCAACTCTGTACATGAGAATTTGGTCCCTAAATCTGGTGCATGAGATCCACATTCTTTTTGGAGCTTCATTTCCACCTCTTTCTTCATTAAACCTTTTCCTTTTGATACAGGGCTTCTTACAGTGATTGGTCTCTAGAGTGTGCCTTTATTTTGATTATAGGCTCTATAGTTTCAAATCATATGTTTTCTTCCTGTTTCAAGTTTTTTTTTTTGAACCAGAAGGATTAAAGTTTTAGTTAGAAAGAAAATTGAGTGATCAAAACATACAGTTTGAATCTATAGGACCAAAATCATTACGAGGACAAACTACACGATCAAAAAACACTATTAACCCTTTCACGTGTTTTGTTTGAACTCTTCAAATAGAACAATTTAACTAATAGTCTTAGCTGACAAGCAGCCATTCATGTGAGAAATTTTTCAGGATTCATTGGTTATATTGACCACAATCTCGCGGTGCACATACTTGCCAGAAATTTGATATATATATATATATGTCTGTCACTCTCATTTGTTAAAACTAATGATCACTTGGTACTGTTATCTCCCTACTATTATAGTTTCTGATCTATTTATATTCGTTTTCACTCTAGTATCTGGGCTGTCTGGTAGTAAAGAAACCGCTCAAAGTCAGGTCTCTGTTGGAATGGGTTTGCTAGCGGGGTCAACAGTTTTGCTTATGACTATAATATGGGGAACTTGTGTAATTGTTGGCAAGTGCGACATTGAAGATTCAATTGCAAAAGATTCACAAGACACGCGAGGATTTAGCTTAACTGGTAAGTCTTTGATGTTCTTTTTCTACTGAATTAAGGCATAACTGGTCAAATATTAAAAGGATGAACGGAGTAGATTAAGTTTATCTATCTTACCAAACCTTCATTTCATTTTTAATGTCATACATTTTATCAGTGCAGATATTATAACAATCAGTACAATATATTTTCCACATGCAGATTCTGGTGTTAGTACTGATATTTGGACAAGTTATGCTGCAAGGATCATGGTTATATCTGTCATTCCATTTCTGATTGTTCAGATACCCCAAGCACTCAAATCAACGTCAGGAAGGCACTTGGCTGTTTTAATTGCACTTATTGTCTCTCTTTCTTTATTGGCTTCTTATTGCTTTTACCAGGTAAATTTGTTGTTGCAATAGTGTCATATTTCTTATGCATTATGTTAGGTATTTTTATTTTGCTTATAGTCTGTTTTGGCTTAATGCAATAACTACTGTGATTTTTAGCACCATACCATGAAAGAAAAAGAGACAATCCTTAACAAAGCCTTGATAAGAGGAAGCTTTTGTTGCATGTAGGGATAGTGCAGTTTAGTTTGTTCGACTTGTGATTAGCCAATTTGGTATATTGGGCCTAAATAAGGAAGGGATTTAAGCCATGCTGTGCCAACCGTATCCGAATCTTCAGACTGTTCTGTTAACTTTTCTTAGATTCTAGGATTAGCACCTTCCAATATCTACAATTACAGTATGCTAAGTGAGAGGTTGTCTTTTACTATGAATACCTGAAAATTGCTCCTGCAACCTAAAGAACTGAGGGAAAAATTGTGCAGGTTTTCCAGCCCTGGATACAGAGGAGAAGACTTGCTTATGTGAAACACAAGCACGTAATATTTGGACTTCTGAAACATTTGAGGCAGCAAGCATTGGGAAGGTTGCTGGGGGAGGATGGTGAACCTGATAGAGAAATAATCAAGAAGTAAGATGTTTTCTTCTTTTTGGCTTGACTGAAGATATTACTTCCTGAAGTATATCGTTGTCTTCTTTTCATACTTTCGTGCTTTTTGGGTCATCATTGATCCACTTATAGGCTTTTTGCAAGAATTGACGAGAATGGTGATGGACAACTTTCTCATGGTGAATTGAGAGCGCTGGTTGTTGGAATCGAATTTGATGAGATTGACCTGGACCATGATGATGCAGTGACGAAAATAATAGAGGATTTTGATACCTCTCGTAACTCACTTATCGATGAAGATGAGTTTTTCAATGGAATTAGTAGATGGTTTTCTAAGGCTAAGGGCTCTCGACCTCCTTCTGCTGATGCTGGTCCACATACGATGAAGTTTCTAACTGATTTCCACCAGGTGAGTTATCCAGTAATATAATCGATCCAAGAAATTCCTTTCAGGAAACGGATTTATAACTGACTTTGGATTTTCATTTGCAGGAAACAAAGAGGGAGCACGATCTATTGGATGTTGGGGGTCCAGCCGAAGAAGCTGTTCAGGGTGTTGAGAATGCCAAGTGGAATTCTATTAAAGCAGTGTTGCTGCTCGTGCTTGGAACAGTTATTGCTGCTGTATTTGCTGATCCTCTGGTTGATGCTGTTGATGAATTTTCCGACGTCACAAGTATTCCTGCATTCTTCATTTCCTTCATTGTACTGCCTTTGGCTACGAATTCCAGTGAAGCAGTGTCAGCAATTATTTTTGCTAGTCGTGACAAAAGGCAAACCGCGTCCTTAACTTTTTCCGAGGTCTGTTATTACTACTTTTTTTACACTCCTCTTTTCTTTCAAGCTTTTAGTGTCCAGACTACTCATCCAACTTGTGCTATTTTCGGTGCATTTATGGAATAATAACCTGGCAAAACAGGAGGGAAGAATAATTAATTTGGACTCATTTGTTGTGACCTATATGATTAACCATTTTTAAACTTGATTATTCAGCCAAATTTATGATAAATATGTAATATATGGTTAGTCAATATCAACGAACCTTTATAGGCCTTACGTGCTTCTTATAAAGATCAAGGTGAATGGCAGTAAGACAAGCTCATTTTCTAATGAAACACAGTGGATTACTCGAAATTTCACCTTGATGATGAAATTGGGGGTGGTTGGAAAATTGGAAATCACTGAAGAGTTGGTTGTAATAAACACTCTATAGGCTGTTTAAAAGGTCCAGTGGACAAGTAGCATCTTGTCAAATATTTGTGCTGTTGACTGCACTTTTTCAAAAATCGAAGTTCTATGAGACTATGACATTTTAATTTTGTTGATCTGTTTTGCGGGGATGTCTTAGGCAGAAACATGTAATTTATTTTTCATCGTTAGCATTACATTGTGCTGACATGTGGAGATGACAGGCTCATAGTTTAAATCCCGCAATTTATAGTCTCGCAGATCTTCCCTTGTAACAGCAAAACTCATGCATCCTTAGCCAAAGTTCAAATCTCTTCCCATAATTGTCGTTGGTTTCAGTCCTGTTTACATCTCAAAATTTCTTCATCATGTTTCTAAGAATCAGGTATTACGAAAAGAACAAAAATGAGACACTTTCTTCAATCCTAAATAGAAGACCTCATAAAATATATGATCAAGCCATTTTTCTTCTATATATGCTTTATGTGACCATTAATGAAAGTGCATTTGTGTTTTTGCAGCTATATGGGGCAGTGACAATGAACAATGTGCTTTGCCTGGCAGTGTTCTTGGCCCTTGTATATATAAGGGGACTGACATGGGACTTCTCTGCAGAAGTATTGGTCATTCTGGTTGTCTGCATTGTGATGGGTGTCTTTGCCAGTTTCCGTACCACCTTCCCTCTCTGGACTTCTATAATGGCCTTCCTACTTTATCCCTTTTCTCTCGCATTAGTCTATGTCCTTGATTATGTGTGTGGTTGGTCATAGGCCACAATCATTAAACGCACATGCTCTGTTAAAAATAAGTAAACCAAGCTAATTATCAATGAACTTGTTTGTGTTTTACAGATGTTAATTTATTATGATTAGCTTGGTTTGATTTTTATTTTGGATATATTATATATAATGAACTCAAGAGAGACTAATTTTGCTGGCCTTCGCTAATTCATGCAATTGGTCTCCTTTGAGAAATTTGAGGGCTTGGTGTATCATCACGTACGTGAGATTCATCTGTGTTTAGGTGGAATTTAAAAGCAAATTTGAAATTTCTAAATTTAGAAACTTGTTTGAATAGAGAATTATAATGTTTCACAAGTACCGATTAGATATTCTTACAAATTATCGTATGAATGATTATGAGTTTTCAACATTTTTTGGGAGGTTTTAATTAGAACTAGAGAATCACGTGAAATTAAAGTTTAAAAAAATAAAAAATCAAGGATTTGTATTTATATATACCCTATGATGCTTAAGAAGAGGAATTCATCAGCCCATTTGGGGAAGTTTTACCTCTGTGTGAGAAAAATTCCACAAATGAATAGGCAGGTATATTAAAAATGGGATTACACATCCCTCGTGAAAAGTACTCCTTTTAAAAGCAGCTTATATAGTTTTAGATCCGTTTGACAACGCGGTAGAGAAGTACTTATAGGTACTTTCATACAAACCGAGGGAAATATGTGGAGAAGATTGTCTCATTTTACGGAAAAACACTGTTGAACGTGGTTATAAGTGCTTATGGCAATTTGACAAACGGTAACGAAATATGAATCCAGCATACAATTCTCTCACACTCCTCGTTGTTAAGCATCCATCAAGCCAAGCAGTCAAGAGCTTTCAAATATTTGCACACAAGCTCTCCCCCCTCTCAATCCTTTCTTCATTCATTGCCCTCTGTCAACTCATGGTAAGTCCAGTTTAAGGATCTAGCTGAGTGAACAAGGATTAAGATATTGATTTACCAATAAAGGGTTTGTTTACCGCAGATTTAGAAAAATATGTTTACACAAGACAAGATAAAACCCGACCTATTTATACTGTAGACGGTAAATCACGTTAGAAAACTAATTTTCATTACTAATCTAAACCGGCATGATAGATGATAGAGTGGCCCAAGAGATGCATTGTCGTTTTACTGTGCTTGTTCGGAAAAAGATTATTTACTAAAAAGCATGTTCAACGGTATTTTTTCTCAAAATAAAAAAATATTCTCCATATATTTACCTCGACTTGCGTAAAGGTACTTCTCTACCGTTTTCATAAATCAACTCGCTATCTAAATTCCCACAATCAATTCTGCTCCTTTGGCCTCCAAAAGTCATTGGAATCCATCCTTTACACACGCAGGTTGCTGAGGGGACCCCATGAGTGAGTGGGTCACATAGAAGTTAGAACCATAATGAAGCCTTCACATCTGTGGGCCCCACCCCTTCGAGAACACAACACAATCACTCGCATCCCTCTCCTTTCTACCATCCCACATGTATTGGTTACTTGTCCCCTTTTCACTTTCCTATCTCTTCCCAATAGAAGCCACCCTTCACAGCCAACAATAATAATATCAACCTATTCTTCATCTTTTATGCCTAACATTTGGTTATTGCCATATATATATAATTACTTAGGGTTAAAAATGAAAAATAAATGCATCAAATTCTTAGACAAATACAGCTTGTTAGTTATAAAAAAAATGTTCACCCTTTATGAGAGAATGTTGTTCATACAAAGGACCAAAGCCAATACTATTTATATAGTTAACCTCACATATGGAAAGAAAAGACCAGTTGTTATTGTGCTTGTTTGAATTAATAGTATAATATACTTTTCTAACATGATTTACTATATGCGAGGTAAGTTCTAGCTAACGTAAACGTGCTTTTATAACGTTAATTCAAACATGGTCATTGTTTTACCATCTTCTTCTATCTTAAATATAGAAATTAGATAACTGATTTTTAATTAGTATATATTAAAAAGGGAGATTTATTGTAAGGTTCTAAAGAAGGAAGTTATTTATGAAAATGTCCCAAGAGTTATTAATGGCAACTACTCCATTTGTCAATGGTGCTCCTCGACCTCTTGGGACATTTTCATAAATAACTTCCTTCTTTAGAACCTTACAATAAATCTCCCTATTAAAAAGTAGTTAGTTACATCACGTATCAGTTTTTCTAATATATCTTATTCAATCATTAACTATGTCATGTTGATGGAAACCTATTTAATATATGTAATTAATAAAGATGGCTTGAGAGAGAAAAATAAAATTTGAGCCATAAAATAAATTAGAGTCTTATATTTAAAATCAAAATAAATCATCAGCTAGCTCCTATGATTTAATAGGAAAGAAAAAATTGGACCATAATCTATTACAAATTTATATTTTATGTTGATTTAACTAAAAATGAATAATAAATCTTTTATATCTATGCGACTTGTAATTCCATATATATCCATACACGTGCTCTCTCTCTCTCTCTCTCTCTCTCTCACACACACACACACACACACACAGAGTGGGCAATTGCGCATACATAATAGAAAATAGAATTCTCTATATTATCATGCGACTTATATATCTGAGTAGAGATACCTGAGAGAAAAAAATAACAATGTGCATATCCAACACGCCTTATACCTTTTTTGTTGTTGATCATCTTTCAATTGCATTAAATGGTGTCACTTTTAATAACACCATAAAAGTAGTACTTCTTCGTATATTATATGTATGTATATATGTATGTAGCAAAGTATTTCTGAATATGAAGAAAATTCCAAGGACACAAGAGAACACAACCACCAGAGTTTGGTTTCATAGAAGCAAAAAAGGCATTGTTGCTATTATTCAGCGACTTAAAGCCTGAAACAAATAAATCTCTCCCTGTTTTTTGCTTCTCCACTCTTCTTCTCACATGGCAAAGATTTGCAAGTCACTTTCAGAACTCAGCCCCACATTGTGCAACTTCTAGAAATATCTACCCACTTGTGACATTGGATCGCAGATGTGTTTGCAATTTTCGGGGGTAAGTTTAAGTGAGGAACAACTGGCCTAATAATAGTGACAGCCCATAAGAGAAGCAAATGGGGCAAAACAAAGAAGATGCTCATAGCTTCAAACTTAAATCAACACTTTCTGATCCCATTTCACAATTGCAATTCCCATCTCTGTTTGTTGTCTCTGTTCTTTGGACAGTAGTTTGCAAACATGAGGAATTTTATCTTCTTCACTTCCCTGTGGAAAATGAATCATTAGATTATGCAGAACTGAACAATAACTCTGCTTTATTTCTTTGATATATCGAAAGATGGTTAAGATATATCATTTTAGTACACTAAAAGGGTGACATTAGAATGGAATTATAAAGTATAAAAATTTTCAAGACTGCCAAATTGATAATTTAGCCATCTTTCAAGGATAAAAAATTGGAAGAATCGTATTGAGGTCTCAAGGAATCGATAACAAGTCAGAATTATGAACCTGTTATCCTTTCTTACATTGGAACTTGTTATTGCAAGCTACTTGTTGTGAAACTTTTTTGATATTCATTTCTTACTTAGGACCTTACAATGATTCTCCCTACAAAAAAGGTTTCTGTCAAAATAAGCAGGGTTTTCTTTACCTGAAAAGGTGTTAGTCCAAGATGAGGAAGTTCCATCTGGTTGTGAAAAGCTGGCAAAGTTGAAGTAGACTTGGACTTAGAAGGCGAAATGGGAGGAGCTAAAGAGAGAAAACCTCCATTGAAGTTCTCATTCTTCCTAGAGTTTGGCTCTGAGCTTGGTGTTGAAGTTGAACAGGAATGTACTTCTCTGCAAATGTTGTAGAAACAAGTGATGTGAGCTAACAGAATTTCCAATTGCAAAATGCAAAAGCGAACATATTCAAACAGAGACAACCTAAAAGCTGAAGAAGCAGCACCAAAGTTCAGGCCAGTTCCATAAGCACGTGAAGAATTACTTTCATTTGCTATCACATTAGTAGCAAAAGCAGGCGACTTGAAATTGAAAGAGGAGGCAGGTGGAACATCCAGAGAGAAGGGGTATGATCTCTTCAGGCCAATCATCTGCTCCAAATTTTGAAACACAAAGATACTTATTAACACAGTTTTATGATCAAGTTAAAGTTTTGTATGGGGAAGTCTTAAGTCAAAACGCAACAGTCCAAAATTTCATTCATTATGCAGATGGATTTCAGTATGAGCAAAAATTGCAGATACCTTATCCTCTGGCCTCATAGGCACACAGCTGCTACTATAGTTTTGGTTTGAAGGGGGCTCTTTGGAGTGATGATACACAAGTGATGTTAAGTTCCCTGATGAGACATCCATCTACAAAATTCCGACAATCCAAAAGATGCATCAATTGAAAACCCCATCTTGGAAAATCACAGAAAGATCAAACCTGAAAGTAAATTACCATTGATGAAGAAGGCTGCTGATATTGCTGTGTTCTTTGAGTCCAATTGGAGAAAGGCCAAGTGTGGTTGGATTCATAAACCGAGTTCATAGGCATATGCACATTTTCATGCCCGTGAAGTTGAATAGAAGAAGGCCAGGTAGAGTCAAAGTTACAACTGTTTTCCAATGGAACAGTGCATGAATAAGCTTTGGCGGCATCTAGATTTTGATGTGACGACCTAAAAAAATCTACTGTGATCCCAGGATGTAATGAAACTGGAGAAGAGGGTGGTAGAATATTAGAATGGTGAAAACCAGGAAGTTGCAGGGGTAGATAAGATTTGCTTGGTGATAGTGATGATGATGGGGGTGGTACAATAGCAGAAGCAGCATTAGCTTCTTTCCTTTGTTGTTCTTCTATTCTTATTTTCTCAAGCTGTGCCACACCAAGCCCTCTCTGTGGTACCTTTTTCTGCTTTGGCTTCTTTGAAGACCTTCCATGACCTCCGCCTGCCGCCGCCGCCACTGCTGCTATTGCTCCATTTATGGGTTCGATCTTGCTGAGTCATTATGGTCCATGAAAAATAGTATAGACCACAAATGGTTTAGCAGTGGTTTTTTTTTTTTGGGTTCTCTAGGTAGCCTCTTTGATCTCTCCCATGTGACTTTGAACTTTCAAAAAGAGACCTTGCAAGCAAATTATGACACCCAGATTAACAGAGAGAGCCAAAAGTTTGATCAAGAACCCATAATTTGGAAAAACGTGTGATGGGGAGAAAAAAATAGATGAGTTCGAAGACTTACCTAAAATGTCTCAGAATGTGAGACTTGAGACAAAAACCCAGAAACCAAGCCAATGATAGATTCAACAATTACGGACAAGAGGATGAAGAAGCAGAAGAAAGCAGAGTGGGGTAGAGAGAGCGGCTCTGAGAGAGACTGTGTTGAAGTTGAAATATCTGGGTTTTTCTCTCATATTTAGGAGCTTGTCCGAGGGACATACCAGAGACACAAAGGGACGGTGATAGACGAAGTAGTTGAAAGGAGTTTTCTTTTGATCTGAAAGGAAGGTTGAAAGATTTAAAGAAAAAAGCTATGAGAAAGAAATGAAGACAAAATCTTTTTTTCAGAAAAATTTAAAAAAGGAAAATCTAATAGCATAATGCATTCATATCACATTAACCCATTCGTCGCCCAAATCCTCGCTGCTTTCTCCTCGTTATCTTGCTGGCTCAACTCTCTCACTCTTAATGCAGTAATGGCCAGAGGGGAGAGCGAGAGACTGTGGGGTTGTTGGTTCATTTGAGCATGGTTGGCTTTTCCGCAGGTAGTGGACCCAAATGTAGTGGGCCCCACCCACAACATATGCATGGCCTTCATCGATTGGATTTGCCTTCGCTTCGGCTCAACAAGTGGACACATATCATACCACTCTCTCGGCACCCACACGAAGCGATGAAATTACTGTATGGGGCAAAATTTTGAAATTATTTAATAAAACCTTGATTATTTGTATTATAAAAATGAGTGATAATTAGTATTCTCTTATAGCGTTGAAAGATACGTAGTCTTATTACTTGTACTATTGATGTCAAAATACTGAATCTAAACCATTGACTTATTGAATCCAATGACGCGACGAAGGGAAATAGAAGACATGATCCAAATCCAATATGTCCGGAAGAAAGAGACATAATAGCACCCCTGACTTCCTTGAGGCCTTCATTGACTACCCATTTTTATCATGTGAATGATAGAAAAATATTGTTTTCATCAAAGGAGATTGGTCTAACAGAAAAAGTTCATATTTTTATAATATAGTCAATCAAGGTACATATCCTAATATGAGAGGAGTCCATACCTCAAACAGAAATGATACATGTATATACCAAGGAAAAAATATTTTTCTTAAGGGGGAACATTTGCATTTTCATGAGATTTATTCGGTTCAATTATGACATGTAACGTTACACATCCTTCAAGGATTTAAAAAAAAGGCTTCTGTCCAAATAATAGCGTTTTTTCCCTAACTTGAAAAGGTGGAGGTCCAGGATGAGGAAGTTTCTGCTGGTTGTAAATTGTTGGGACAGTTGAAGTAGACCTTGGTGTTGAAGTTGAGCATGAAGGTACTCATCTGCAAATAATGTTGCAGAAACAAATTATGTGAGCTGCACAAAATTTACAATTACAAAATGCAAGAGCCAACAGATTCAAAACGAGACACAACCTAGAAGCTGAAGGAGCTGCACCAAAGTCAGGCCCGTTACATAGGCACCTGAGGAAGCATTTTGATTTGCTCTCACATTTGAGGAGCAGAAGATCGATTACTGTTAGAGCGAAGAACAACAGGAGGTTGCTGAGATAGATTACTATTAGAGCGAAGAACAATAGGAGGTTAATGAGACAGATTATTATTAGAGCGAAGAACAATAGGAGGTTGTTGAAGCAGATTATTTTTAGAGCGAAAAATAATAGGAGGTTTGAAACAATGCTGCTGCTGCTGCTGCTGCTGCTACTTCTCTCTTTTGTTGTTCTTCCATTTCCCATCTTCTCTCTTGTATCTTAAACTCTTTATTTGCAGCAGCTCTTTCAGATTCCCTCCTTTGTTTTTTTCGATTTCCCGCTTTCTCTATTGTATCCAGAACTCGTTACATGCAGCAGCTCTTTCAGATTCTATCCTTTGTTTTTCTTCCATTTCCCGTTCTCTCTTGCATCCTGTACTCGTTATATGCGGCAGCTCTCCTTTGGTGTTCTTCCATTTCCCCTTTTTCAGATTCTCTCCTTGATTCTCTCTTGTATCTTTAACTCGTTTGTAATACCAGGCGCGACGGCGGACGGCTCTAGACACCATGTTCTTCTAGCGGAGCCGTAATCACTTTGCCGGTGTCAGCGCTCTGGGCCAGATGAACAGAAAGAGAGAGACCCAAAAGTTTGACCAATCAAGACCCCATAATTTGGAAAGTTTTAGTAGTAGCAATGGGAGCAAGATATACAGAGGGATGCGTGTGTGTGTGTGTGTGTGTGTGTCAGTATACATACGTATACACTCAAATGAGGATTGTGGGAATTGGACACGTGTCGCCTGTAAAATTATGGGGCAAAAAACTTGAAATGTACCTATGATAAAAATGAGTTACGATTAGTATTGTTTTACTGTTAAAAATAATTGTTAAGATATGTACAATCTTACTTTTTATGCTGCAAAGATTTTTTCACAATAATAATGAATTAAATGGATGATAGTACCTTTGGTTACTCAAGTCTATCTCAATTATCAATTTATTCTTTAATACTATATATATATATATTAAATAGATAATTATATGTTTCAGTAAGTAAAATTTTAAGAAAGGAATTGCATATGATCAATTTTAATGAGGATGCTAAACATTCAATAAAATAATCAAATTATTTGGGAACTCATTGTAATTTCACCTAAAATCTGTGTGTTGTATACAACGCAAAATCTATATATCTTATAAATCTCTTCCACCAAATCACTGTTCATAAGGAACATTTTTGAATTTCAAAACTCCCGCCACGTTGATTCACACTGCCCAGTACTTTTATACATCAAAGAGCTCCTTTCCAACTCTCACTCTCTCTCATGTCGCAAATACCAGTACCGCCGTTCAGTGGAAGAAGATTTCAAAGATGAGACAGAGATTGGCGCTGATATTGATCAGGCTTCCCACTTCTTGGTCGAAGCCATCAACGCTGATTCCATGCAGGATTACCGAGGCCTGGATGTTCTTACCAACAAAGTTCCATTCTCGGACTAAAAGGATATGAACGGTCGTGCTTATTTGCTTTTGAACTTCATGAATTCGTTTGGTTTCATAATTTCCTGAATTCGTTTCTGAGCTACAATATTGGGTAAACCATCCTTCTTTTATTATTTCAAAGCGTGGATTTGGACATGATTATGAATTAGTTTCTATATCTGTCTGAAAAGTGAAGATAGCCTCGAGCTAAGTCGCTTCTTGCTGCAAGTTTGTTGCTCGTACTACTTAAGTACTTATTCATGAATTAGGGTGGAATTTAGAGTATCAGTGAGGGAACGGCTAATTTGTGGTATTTTGGAGTGTTATGGCAAGAAAGGAGAATATGAAAAATGGCTTTTGCTTTGATAGTTTACTAGGGTCAAAATATTTTGTTTCTTAATTTACTGGAAGAAAAGAGGTTTCGAAGATGATGCCCACGGCCAGAAGGTATCCAAGCCAATTTCTGCAGTAATCTTGTGGGGCTTAAAGGGTGAGAAAAACATAAAAAATATGAAGGAAACGGGGAATCTTTTACTTTTGTCCGTTATATGTAAAACAAGCGGGGGAATTAGAGAAGAATGGCCCTACTCGTCATGCATGTAGTCCCTCTGCAAAGTTAAGCTTTCATGATATCATGGATTGGACTTCAAATAAATCTATCTGGACTGATCTGTAGTCTAGAACTGTCGGCTGATTATCTTAACTAGGTATTAACATTATTTTCGATTCCATTATAATGCTTAAATAGTAACCATCTGTGGGGTCTTTCAACTAAATCCAGACCTAATTCTGTCCAACTTTTAAGGGATTTGCAGCAGCCAAAATAATAACCATATGTGGGGTCTTCCATTATAATGCTCAAATAATAACCATCTGTGGGATCTTTCAACTTTTATTATATGTTCAAATTTCTAAGAAAGACTCAAAGGGGAGGTTGGATGCCCTTGGGTGGAAGTCTACTGTATGTAAAAGGTATAGAAATAGCCCAAATTTTATTATATTTTCAACAGAGCTTACCAAATGCTTTATCTTTATTTGATACCATCATTTATATCTTTTAGGTTCAGAAGCCATGTTTGCGGATTTAGGACACTTTTCGCAATTGTCAATAAAGGTACGCAGGAGCCTTCCCCCCTGAACTTAGGATTTCACAGTATGTAAAAATGAAATAATGAGTTGTTCTAAACAAAAAAAAAAAAATTACCCCCTCATTTGTTTGCTTACATTCCTTAGACAGTTGTGAGCAGAATTTCTACTTTCTTAAGTTGATTAGACCCTCCCTTGAAATGAAACCACACCTTCAATTTGCAAAACTGGGAAATGGCTGAGGTTGAAAGTAATATATATGTTCATAATCTATTTGATGTTGATGTAGGAACAACTGAAATCCATTTTTTCTAGGATAGTTGTGGCGTATATTCAGGTTACCCAAAGATTTGCCCGTAAACTTCAAGTTGAAGAGTTTTTAGGTCAAGATGTGTGCATCATATGCAGTGTGAAGTAAGATGGGTTAAGTTGGTGACTATCCCTACGGGGGAAATAAACTTTTTCAACTAAAATTCCCTTACCTGCAGATCGCTTTCACCTTTTTGGTGTACCCATCTCTAATCATAGCATACATGGGATAAGCTGCTTATCTTTCAAAGCACCATACCCTTGAAACTGACTACAGAATTGGTTTCTATGTATTTGTACTTGGTGAGTTCTCTTATGTTGAACTCAAGGAGCCATGATTCCACAGAACCCAAGTTTTTTGCCTTTTGTCTAACTTTTCTTCATTTTTCCCCAGAGAAAATTGGGTGGCATGTTCTTGTAATAGCCATACTTCGAGCTGTGGTTGGAAGTCAAGCTATCTTTACTGGGATTTTCTCAATAATCAAACAATGCTCGGCTTTGATGCTTCTTTGTCTGGCCATCACAGTTGGATTTAGGGACACAAAGCGCATGGGAAATGCATCAGGTATTACTTCCACAAGTACTTTCATGATGTGCTTGCATGCTTCGAAGCTATAATTATTACCTATGTTGTGGCTTTGCTTTACTTCTAATGTTAAATATTTAATCATTTTTAAATGCATTTTTGTTTTCTTCCCATAAACAGGATTGGCTGTCATAACTGTCAATGCTGGTGACCACTTGCCTTATGTCTCTAATCATAGTCTTGTGCTGGCATAAGAGTGTTGTTCTAACCATATGCTTCATGTTCTTTTTTGGCTCTATTGAAGCACTCTACTTCTCTGCATCCCTCATCAAGTTCCTTGAAGGGGCTTGGGTTCCTATTGCCCTCTCATTCATCTTCCTTATTGTCATGTATGTATGGCACTATGGCACAATTAAGAAATACGAGTTTGATGTTCAAAATAATGTCTCCATCAACTGGCTTCTCAGTCTTGGCCCCACATTAGGAATAGTAAGGGTAAGGGGAATTGGCCTCATACACATTGAGATTCGTAGTGCCAGACAATCCAGAGATTGATTTAAGTGCAAAGGAGGAGCTGATGCAAGCAGGAATGGCATTCATAATGGGCCACTCATATGCGAGAGCGAAAAGAGGATCAAGATGGATAAAGAAAGTGTTGATCAATTTTGGGTACGATTTCTTAAGGAGAAACTCTAGAGGACCAACATATGCTTTATGCATCCCTCATGCATCTACCCTAGAGTCTGAATTTTGGTTCGCAGTACTATATATATTGGAAGCATTTTTGATTTGTAGGTTTATGATTTTTTACCCCTTTTTATTCTTTTTCCTTGCAGATTGCATGTAGGGACTATCGTAATCCCCACCATCACTGTGCCACATTCCTTTCTCTTCCACCCCCATGAGAGACACTGTGAAAAGGTATAAGATCTCATTTATAGGTTGTGCAAATTTAGCACATAGGCTTTAACTGGTCTAAGCAACAGTTTTTTAATGCTATTTCACTGCTATGCTATTATCATCCTGTCACCCTGATTTCTATCCTTGATGACATGCAATGCCACTGTTTTGTCTGTGATTTGCCAGCCCCATGCCCAAAGTGGGGTACTGGCATTGCCAGTACTGATCATTGTCATGCAACTGAGAAGGTTGAGATGTGGAAAATTTAGAGGAAGAATTTCAAGCTAAAGAAGAGTGCTCCACTACTAGCTTCAACTAACTGTGGTTTCAGAGGAAGAATTCAAAGGCATTTCTAGTATTGCTGTCGTTTTACGGGATTTCATGAAATGCTTTTCATTTTAATATATTATTTGATCGGGGACATTTGAATTGTTTTCTTAATTGAAATTAAAATGAAATAAATTTAGATTTATAAGCCTCTCACGCATCATGTAGTGGAGAATAGTTTTTAATTATTGAATATTTGCATACTCATCTTTAATGAATTATTTCCAACAGTACATCTATCAGATCTGGGGTCACCATTCAACCTACCCTTTGCAAAAATTTAATGCAGATATTAAATGTTAACATTTTTTTGTTACTTCATTAAATATTAATTTTGTTGTGTTGATACATTGTATTGACGGTAAATTAGGATGTAATATATTTTTAAAATATCATGAAGTGAAATCTTCTCGTGCATCGCGTGATGGATTACACTCTAGTTTGTTATAAATGAAATGCTAGGAAATGGTCCACATTAGATTCTTTTTATTGCCGTGGGGGAATGAGACGCACCTTGAGGCTTCCATGTGACTAACCATTCTTGTCGTGTGTGTGATGTGAAGATTTTTCATGAGTGACAACATTATTTTTACACTGTATTTGTCGGGACTCAGTCGGTTAGAGCGTTGCTCTTATGAGCCGAAGGTCGCGAGTTCGAGCCTCGCTGGGACCAATTGATTAGTGTTTGGGCCTTAATTTTCTAAACTGAGCCCAATAAAGCATGGGCCTTTTCTAAAAGAAGACATTGGGTTAATTATTGATTATCCACATCGAAGTGTTGTCAGCAAAACCATGCTTAAAAGCCTATAGCTGCACTGCTGGTGATGGTTTGTTGTTTGCTGGAATTAAGCAACTCATGGGGAAGGAATGGAATTTGGTTATTCTTTTTGTTCCAAAGAGCAAAATCTCCTAGCGGATGCTCTTGTAAAAGAGGGTACATCTTCAAACAAAGTTTACAATTCATGTCCGCCTCATCTG
>JANTPZ010090513.1:0-21022 GCA_025593235.1 Vachellia pachyceras | reverse complement strand
GGAGTCTTTGGCTGCTTGTGACATAGCTGTGTTTGTCCATGACAGGTGACCATTGACATGATGGATAATTATGTTACTAATATGAATAATGGTTGGTTAATATTTTGATCTGTTTGGATAAAGGATCTTGAATTTTTTTCCCTCAAACGACTAATTACTAAATATTTTTTATTCTTGCATCAACATTATAAGTATATGCTGTTAAACAGTATATTTTCAATCAATGTCTAGAAACATTGCCAGAAACTACGGCTTTCCCTTTAATTTGTTACATTTTCCCACTTCACTGTCTGCAGTCTGTTCGGTTTTTTTTTTTTAAATTATAATTCTGTTCTTAAGATGAACACTTTTCAGGTAAAATTAGAATGAATTGTGTTTTTTAAATGAGCTTTGCTGGAACAACTCTAAGATAAGCTAGTTTTCTCGGCATTGTATTAAACTAAGCAGAGTTTATGCCCAGTGATGATCATCTGGTTTAGACCATTCTGCCTGTTGAGAATTTATTATTTTTTTCCGAATGAGTTGAGAATTTATTTTTATAGACAGTAATGCTGGCTAAGTTTTATTCCAGGTCTGATGAGTCCTCATGGAAGACAGCTTCTGAACTCCTCGTAGATATTGCTGGTCATGGTGAGGATACTGGTTTTGAGGTGCCTTGCCTCATTGTTGCTGCTAAAGATGATCTGGATTCATTTTCAATGGCCATCCAAGAGTCAACTAGGGTATGTCCAAATGAAATGACTTAACCGTCTTCATGGTCATGTGCATACTTGAGCAAGTTCTTTCTCTCTCTCTTGTTAAACGAATATGATTCAATTTAAGATGGCGAATATATTGTTCTGAGTGTAAGGTTTCATCCAGAGCTCATATATAACAATGTATGGTAAGCATGATGATTGACAGATGAAATATATATGGTTGGAGTCAACGATATTTGCAATTTAGAATCATTTTTGCCCCATCTATACCAACTATGTGCTGGCTGCTGTGATCGTTTCAATCAACATGTCTTTCTTAGATCTTTGGATATTACATCATTGACTTGCTTTTGTTTGTTTTTATGCTTTATAGGTTAGCCAGGATATGGGGGTAGAAGCTCCTATACCAATCAGTGTAAAGTTAGGTGATTTCAACCATGTGTTTCGCCGAATTGTAACTGCTGCAGAGCAGCCTCATTTAAGCATTCCGGAAACTGATGCTGGGAGAAGTCGCAAGCAGTACCACCGACTTATAAATCGTTCTCTCATGTTTGTTTCTGGTATGTTGGAATCATTTACTCATTACATCTCGTTTCTTGGGTTGTTTGATCTGGAATACAAATAAAAGGGAGCCTAAATGTGTTTGACATTCTAGGTTTTTCCGCGTTGTAGTTAATTTCCATTTGTTTTGTTGAGCCAAAAATAGAAAAATGAAAAGACAAATTATTGAAAGCTATGTTTTAGTGTTTGCTTTTTTTTTTTTTGAATACTGTACAGTTTGTTTCTATGTATAAAGACATTAACTCAATACATGAGACAAGCATGTACTGGAAGGAATATTCAGGAGTTGTCACGTATGAGGGCTTGGGTTAGGATGACAAGTGTTATTTGGGCTTCGGTTTTGTTTGGGTGTCAATACTATTTGAGGGGTCTGCCTCAAGTTAATTGGGCACTGTGTTTAGAATTTTGCTTGATTATCGTTTATTTGGGATTAGGATGAGCTATTGTTTTATGCTTACGGCATTCTGTTCTTGGTATACATTAACGTTGATATATTTATCATCTCAAAATTGCAGTTGGAGCTGCAGTTGCTGTGGTTGGGCTGGCAGCATATCGCGTCTATTCCGCTAGGAAGAATGCGTCTGGTTGAAGATGAAGTTCTAGCGAACGGGCCAATCAATTAGGCCTACCTTCTACATTCTGTAGGTTCCTGGCATTCTTCGCCAGCTTCCTATTTGGCTTTTATGCCGACCCTTGTATTTTTTTTTTTGGCTTGTTTTGAGTATTTAATTATTTTTCTTAATTTTGATTCTTCAGGTTTAGGTTGCAGTTAGGAAAATTAAGCGTTTTTGCCCTGTTTTAGTTTTTGCTAGCTCTAGGCTTTCGCATCATGCAAGTAATAATACGCAGTTGAGGCGGCGTGTTGTGGTTGGTAACTACGGAGAATATAAATCTTCCTCCGTAATTAAATTGCTGCCTGCAAAATATCTCTCCCTCTGGGCTGGGACGACCCCCCCCCCCACAAAAAAAAACATATCTACCAAACTCGGATCTCCTGATGGCGAGGAATTAGAAAAATCTGGATTTCTTTATGAAGGGATCATTCTTTTCTTGCGCTTTCAGATGCTCATCCAACTTGCCAAAGAATATGCTTGTCTCATTTAAAACCAAAGTTCTCCCATCTGTTATGGGCCATCTGGGCATAATCAGCGGAGCTTTCCTTCGTGGGTTACCAATTCACCCTCCGAATATATTAGTGGGGAGTGAGTGACAAGTATAAAGGATAGGCTCAGACCCAAGCTAGCATATCATGCTTCACGGCATTCAAATTCTTCACTAGTTGTGTGCTGGGAAAGACTTCTAGTTTCTTTATTTTGGTATTGAAGCAAGACCCAAGGCCAAAATTGGCCTATGTCACGGTGCTCTACTCTTCAGAAGCCCATGTGTGCGGAGCAATTGCTTTAGCCCAAAGCATTCTTCAAACCCCACTGATCGTTATCCAGTTATATAACTACACCAGAGACCTCGTCCTCCTCGCAGATAACTCAATCAGTCCCAAATCCATGAAAGGCCTTCAAGCCGCAGGATGGAAGATCAAGCGTATTCGACGCATCCTAAATCCCTTTACCCAGAAAGGTTCCTACAATGAGTGGAACTACAGTAAGCTTAGAATATGGCAGCTCAAAGAATACGACAAAATCATCTACATAGACTCTGACTTTCTAGTTCTGAAAAACATGGACGATTTCTTTGCCTACCCTCAGTCATCAGCCGCACCTGATAACTACTTGTTCTTCAATTCTGGGTTGATGATAATAGAGCCATCCAAGTGCATGCTTGAGGAATTAATGAGTAGGTTTTCAAAAACAGAGTCGTACAATAAAGGTGACCAGGGCTTTATGAACGAAGTTTTCACATGGTGGCACAGGTTGCCGAGCAGGCTAAATCGTTTGAAGGATACAAGGGAGATAGAAGAACTATACTGGATGCATTATTTGGGGGTGAAGCCATGGATGTGTTATAAGGATTACGATTGTAATTGGGACAGAGAGGATCGTCGTGTGTTTGCAAGTGACTAAGCTCACCAGCTGTGGTGGGACGTGTACGAGGAAATGCCCCAGGAGCTGCAATCATATTGTCGGCACAGGAAGGAGAAGAACATACTCAAGTGGAGAAGAAGAACCAGAGATGCTGATTTCTCCGATACGCATTGGAACATACAGATCAAGGATCCTAGTGTGAAATTATTAGGGAAGCCCCATGTTGTATTAGATGCATGATAATTATCGTTGGACTGGCCATTCTGAAGTAGGTGGCCAGCAATCCAATCCATTTATGATTATGGAATAGCCGATTTTCCATTCCAATTACTGATTTTAACCATTAATATCAAGGATAATGAAACTTGTAATTTCTGAATGGAAATGCTTATAAAAAAACGGCTATGAATGTAAATAAGAGGGAAATGCAAGACCTGCTTGTTTTGGGGGAGGCACTTTGGGCGACCAAGGCCGGAGCTTAGCAGTTTGTTCAAAATGAGTACTCGTCCGTTTTCTGAACACTTGTTTTTGAATGTGAATAAGGACTGCGTGTGAGAGAAAAGGCTGAAAGGTCTCCTCCGTGCAAACCCCCGGCCGCCTGTCGCTCTGCTTCCTGCTGCGTCTCCCTTTCGTGCACCGGCACCACCACCACCGTGGGGGACCAGCCCAACATGCACCTCATTCCCTTCATTCTCTTTCAGAAATAATAATAATAATAATTTATTTTATTGTTTTTACTTCCTTTTTTGTGTAGGTTTTGGCTGATCTTTATCAAGATTCCTCAATTTTCTTTAATAAAAATTCCTCTATGTTGTGATATGGTCTTAAACATGGGGGTTATATAACTAATTAATAAAATATTTAAAAATTAATTAAATTGTTTGTAACAAAATGTCATTTGTTTCGTCCAAAACGCTCCAACATCCACTTAATCATTTATATTTGTTGATGAAAACCTCGTTTAATATACATAATGAATAGCATATGAGGAGTGGTTCAAAAAATAATAAATTATAAAATAGTTAAGATTACATGGATTGAGTTGATGTAACTGAGTTACAACTAAATTAAAATTATAGGGATTACATTACACCGAGTTAAAGTGTGGGGATTGAGTTTTAAATGTGTCAAATTTTAAGGATTAAATGATTAATTTTCCCTACCAATAAATAGATATTAAAATATATAATTTAATAATTAAAATATAAAAATGAGCTAGCACGAGTTTAAGAGCGAATTGACACATTTTTATAAAGCATAATTGTAAATATGTTAAACTCATGAAGTCAACTCGTAAGTTTAACGGTCACAGGTAATTTGAGTTTTAAATTTAAAGTGGTTCCATGTCCCTTCCAATGAATTTGAAAGCCGTATGAATAATTGATGGAACTTATAGTTTCCTCTGAGCCTTCAATTTCCCTTTCATTTCTTAACTTTAAAAATCCTGCCAATTGGTTACCGGCTCTCCGTTATTCCAATGCACTTGTTTTGGTTCCACACAGAGACTAAATTGGTAGTAGCTCCATCAGCCATATTTTGAAGCTCAGTGGACTAATGGAGATAAACCGGGAATTCAGTGTTAGTTTATAATGTTGATCTTCTTTGATCAGAAATTCGTTATTTCGGACACAGTTAATGCTATGCATTTGCATTTGATATGAGAATCAAATAAAGATGGGAGTCATTTTGGTTGAATCTTAAAAGTGAGTATTATATATACGAATTTCTGAAACTAACTTATTAAAGGATAGTTTTAGGAATTGATCACACCCAGTGCAGAGGCAAAACACTGCGAACCTTCAACTTTACATTAATTTCTTAGCACCCTTTGTCTCCCATTCCAATCCATTATCTGTCAGCAGCAATGTTTTGTCTTCTCCGACTTCACTTCTGCTACCGCTACTACTATGAATGATCATACCGCTTTCTCTTGCAGAGCAGAAATATTTAATGCAATGCCATATTCAGAACTAATAATGCTTTTCTATTCATGCTCGCTCTCCCTGTTTTCCATAACCTGGATTCCTTTTTTGGGGTTTTATCGTGTTCTTATCCGGCCGATGAGTTTTCCCTGCTGATACATATATGGCTCAGGTTCTGGTACGTCCGTACACTCCGTTATATTTGCTAAATGTGGTCATGTATGCATATGCAACCATGCAATTGTATGTAGTTATATGTACATGCCGTGTTTACATGTAGTAGCGAGCTTTGTATATATTCTAACGCGGTGCATTATATTTCTGCAGTTCCTGGACCTGGACGACTGAGCCGTTACATACATGGGGCTTGTTTGGAACAACGTTTCTAAAAGTTAAACGCATATTTAATAGTGTTTTCCCGCAAAATGAGATAATTTCCTCCACATATTTACCTCGGCTTACGTAAAAATACTTCTCTACCGTGTTTCTGAACGGGCACATGGTCTCTGCCCTTGACTTTTGGGAAAATAGAAAATGGAACTTCTTAAACCCAAATCATCAGTTTAGGGATTTAGGTTTTAGGGAATTAAAAAAACATTTTTTCTGATCATTCTCTGTTAACTTTTTTCCCTTTCAATTTGAGATCTGAGACAATTGTGCAGAAGAGGATATCCTTGTGTAGTTTCACAAACTCTTCACACATGAGAAAATTGTTTTTTTTTTTGCGGTGAAAAGAGAAAATTGTCATATTGTTCATGATACATTGTAGCGCACACTTTTTGTTATCATTTAAATTAAAAATTATTTGTTGTTGTTGTTGTCATTATTATTATTATACCGTATACAATTACAGGAGAACGGTGCATTTGAGACAACTGATCATATATATTATAGCAAAAAGAAAAAAAGAAACAGTTAATTGAATAAGATTATGGGATGCTTTTGCAGGAAAGGTTGTACTTGAAAAAGAAGGATCAAGCGACGTCGTCGATGGCAATGGCATACAGAAACAAACATATTCTGTTATCTCCACTCACCTCTGTACCAGTCTGTACCCAAGGTAGGAGCAGCATCATGCAGCGCTCCTCTTTTGCTAATAATCATCACCTTCTTATATTCTTTGATCCACACTTTTGTTTTCATTCCCTTTTGCTTGCTCTTTTATCCGTTCCCAGCTGATAACATGTATGCTGATTCCATCATCGTCCTTTATATATACTAACCGATCTTCAATTTGTTAAACAATTTTAGGGGCCCGTGAGTGTTTGGCGGTGGGTCGTATTTTATGAAATCGATCATATTCCAAGTTTCCACTTAAATGCCAGGATCATTTAAAGTTTGTGCGTCTTGTCATGGTATGACTTCTAACCTCGTTTCCTTTCTTTATAAACGTTTTACTATATGAAAAAAACCAAATCTTTACGTCGTTTAATTTTCATGACGACTGGATTCAGCTCAGTGACATGGGAGAGCTTCAAGTGTCGGTTAGGTATCCAAGCATGCAGTCTCTCCGAACGCAGTTCAACGAGGCAGACTATGGGAAACTAGATAAAGAGAGAATCCCATCACTCGACGAAAAGTATGTGATGGAATCAGGATTTACTGGTACTGAAGAAGATCAAACGGGTGAAAGCACGCTGTTCATTGATGACGAAACGGATCTGGTTTCCAAGAAGGGTTCATGCTGGTGTCACCTCAAGTTTTCCGGGATGATTCAGTGGGGTAAGCGTCGACCAGTTCGATTCTTAGGTCAGCACGAGAAGAACAATTTAGAATCTTTTTTAGGATCTGTGAAAGACACTGGGTTAGATGTGAAGGAACAAAATGAGAGAGGGGAAATGACTGATAGAAAGAGAAAGAAATGTGAAGAAAAGGAGCTAACAAAGGAAGTGTCGAATGAAATCAGGACGACTCGTAAAAGTAAGAGGAATAAAAAATTGATGAAAGCACAGCATCATGGCTTGCAGAATCAACTCGTTGTATACAGCAAAAAGAAGCGTAAGGTTACAATTGACAGATGGTCTGCCGAGAGGTAAGAAATATTTGATTAGCATTTTAGCTCATAGTAATATTCCAAAAATGTCAATAAATAATGACTCTGTAACTTAAATGGTGGTTTCATCATTCTGAAGCTTCCTTGCAATTATACATTTAGTGGTTGCAATTTATTTAACAGTACCCTGTGTATTTGAAGGTATAAGTCAGCAGAGGAGAGCATGCTAAAGGCGATGAAAGCTAAAGCAGCAGTTTTTGAAAAACCAATATTGAGGCCAGCCTTGAGATCGGAGGCTCGAAAGCTGATAGGTGATACAGGTTTACTAGATCATTTGCTGAAGCACATGGCCGGAAAAGTGGCTCCCGGCGGAACTGAGAGATTCCGACGACGGCACAATGCTGAGGGAGCGATGGAATATTGGTTGGAGAGTGCCGATCTGGTTAAAATCAGACAGGAAGCAGGGGTTCAAGATCCCTATTGGACTCCACCCCCCGGCTGGAAACCTGGGGATAACCCTTCCCAGGATCCCGTTTGTGCTAGAGAACTACGAGAGATAAAGGAAGAAATGTATAAAATAAAACAGTAAGCCCTATCTCTAAGCATTATCTGATCATTCCACGTTGGTAGTAATTTGAGTATGTAGCCGTGTTTCATGTGCCATATATGAAGATATCGTTAAGATTCAACTTTATTCTCAGATATTACTCGCATATTAATATGCCATCTCCTTTGTGTTACAAATAGAGAAATGCAACAATTAGCATCCAAGAAGAGAGAGGAACAATTGGCTATTGTGACTACGACTAAGTCTTGTTTGTCAGATAATTTCAATTTGGAAGGAGGTGATTCATTGGCTACAATGCAGGTAATAAGTTGAATCTAGAGCTTGCTGGTGTGCTTCGTTTTGTTAGAGTGGAAGGTCCCTGTGATTGGTTAACGATCATGTTATAACTATTTATATAATCTTTAAATTGCAGGAGATATATACAGAGTTGATGAGTAAGAAGTCTAAAATCGAGGAACAGCTGAAAGATATTTCCATAGCTTTAACTGATATGGAGGTAATTGATTTGTAGCATAGTTTTTCCCCTTTTTACCCCTAAACTAGGTTTACTTTAATAATCTCAAAGCCTCATATTAATGGATGGTTTCAGATTGAGCAAGTCTTGAGTCTTGATATTGGATGGTGTTATGTATATGGATTGTGTATTTGATAAGTGGATTAGGGATGAAGCTTTGTAGAATTTTGACCTCCACCCCATTATTGGACAATAAAATTGCCTGTCTCCTTTGTCTGCCAGAAGAGTGTTCGATTCTATTAGAACCCTCCAATGTTGCAGTAGTGCTGCCTCATGTAGCTCAAAAAAGTTACGAGTGTGTGCATATGTTAAATAGGTTTTTAATGTCACTCATGTTTGATCATCATAATGATATAGTCATTTGGTCTCATGAACACGGTGGGTGCGGGAACAGATGATGATGATGTTAAAATCAAGGGAGGAGGCAACATCTGTATCAGCAATGCCTCCAGCGTTATTGGCAGCAGCAAAAGGAGGAGTACCAGTTGCAGAGACAAAAGGGGAAGAAGGACGTAATATGAATAGTGGAGGAAAAGCAGCAAGAGGTGAAGAAGAGCGATCGGATTCTGAGGATAGGGCAGCAAGAATTGAAAGGTTGAAAAGCGGATTCCGTATTTGCCAGCCAAATATGACCACCATGTTCCCTCCAGATGTGGTCCCAACCCCCTCCTCTGCTTCCTCATGCTCCTCCCTCGTTAAGCCACTGGCAGAGAGGCGCCCTATCAGCCCTGCCACTCTAACCCATGTCACCATGACCTTCACTCCTCTCTCTCCTCCGCCTTCCCAAAATGCCCCTTTCATCAACCTCAATGAGGCCCCTCCCAATTATGACCCTTCCTCTTGCCCCACCCTGCCTTACTGATCGATCACCCACCACCTCCCATGCATCCGCGTGCAAGTATATCTCTTGTTAACTCTGCTCTCAACATGCCTTTAATAGGCTTCCTTTTCCTTTGCAAGGAACAAAATATCACTTGTTCATGCATTCTTCCTACCACTTCTAAGATTTTAGCTCCTCGATCTTTTCCTTGCATTTACTTCATGCCAAAGCAGGAGGATCATACGTATATATTTACACCAAAATTTCACTTTAATCTTGAATGAAAAAGAAACAAAAGGTCAAATAGTTGCAGTAGGCCAAATGTTCTGATTGATTTTTATCTGAACTTGCAGGGTCCAGTTGCTACAGAACAGGAGGATAGTATAGTGTAATGGAAATTTTGCCATCTCCAGTATGTAATCCTGGAAAGAAAAAGGTGGTGGACTGTTTTGCCATGCATGCATGGTGGCCTTCCGCGAATTGCTTCTCAACATAATTAGAATACAGACTAAATATATTTTTGCATGGCATGTTAGCGTAATGAGACTCGATCATAGATAGATAGATAGGTGTATCTCTCCGGCCTCCTGTCTCAATAGAAACAGATCGATTCACTACTCTAGTGTCGGAAGTCAATACATACATGCTATGTGTGCTTGCCTGATGAGTTACGTTTATATGAAAAGAAACAGAAATACTATACATACTAGCTATGTTACGTTTCTTCACGAGCGATCTTATTTTGATGGGGATTTCAGGTTATGTGATGTTTTCTTTGTCTACTACAACTTTTCTACTTTCAAAATTCTTCTAATTAATCTGCTGTTATCGTTTTATATACCTGTTTCTGTTTTCACCGGGCAATAAACGTTAAAGTCAATGATACAAATCATACTTACTTTAACATCCAAATTGAAATTATTCTCTTGATTTTAATTTTTTACCTTAATATAAATATTTTCTTACAATAATATTTCGCGTTAGTTCCTATTCATGCTAGAGAGAGAGAGAGAGCGCAAATATCGAATTAAACGAGGTTACGTTACGCTAATCGCTGGTGCCATTGTAGCCACAGGCTTAGGCAGGCCGGAATGGAGTGGTGCTGCTTGACCGGATTAAGACCTACGACGACTCTTCCATTTCAAAATACCGTTACTAATAGCAGTTATCCCTGTTTTCGTCCATTCCCTGTAAAGCTTCCAATTCTAGGTCCTTCTAGATTTAGAGTGAATTGCAGAGAGCAAGCTCATGACGATACTCCTCTCTCCGTTGCTTCGGCTTATTCCGTCCTCGGAGTACACCCCGATTGCTCTGCTTTCGAATTGAAAGCTACTTTTCGAGCTAAGGTACGACCGCAAATGCATCTTCTTTACTTATTCTGTAAACTTATGACATCAATTGTCGAAATAAGACGCAAACCTTTCAGCCCTTTCCCTTTCCCTTTCCTTATTTCTTTCCCAGTGTTTTTTAGGCTCTTTGGTTGACTAAGACTTAGATTACCAGTTTGTTCAGGCTTCTAGTTGAAGTTTCCTGATTATAAAAAGAAAATTAAAAAAAAACGCAGAGAAAGAAAGGGAAGACATATTTATCTCCAACAGTTATTTTCGCGAATAACGACTCTGTGTGACGAGCACTGAAACCATACCCATTGGATATTCCTTATTTAGGTGAAACAGTTCCATCCCGATGTAATCAAAGACGTAACAAATTCAGATACTATGATACGCTGTGTAATCCAGGCATATGAGATACTGCCATTAACGACTGTGCCCCTACCATCTTCTCTCTTCAGTAAGGGGAGGGATTTCTGATCAGTATTGAAGTCCGCTTCTCTTTTCACTGCCCCATAACTTGGCAGTTTAGTTGAAATAATAAAATTTCTGACTTGATACTTTGTGCAGATGCTTTCGAGCTACAGCCGATCATATATAAGTGAAAGGTAAAACTTTCGAATTTCAATATTTCAGTGCTAGCAGTGTGTTCTCTATTTCCCCGTGTATTTTTTTTTCAGTTGTTGTGCTGACCTTGTGGCTACATTCTGGACTTATTCAAAGTTGTTAGAGTTTCCGTAATTTTAACCCCTTGGTCCTTCACCGGTAATACTTTTATCTATTGTTAATGCAAAGGCTGACAAGCTGCATTTGTAGGGAATGCTTAGATCCATTAGACAAACCAAAATGTGAAGCTGTTGATATTTTTTTTAACGAGGTGCTTTGTGTTGGGAAAGGTACCAATATTTATAGCATATGGCACTTTTTATTTGAATTTTGATTGGAAATCAGGAAAGTTTATCAGTAATAAAAATAAGGGGACAACTTTAATTTGAGCAAATGATTCTTCTTAATTGACAAGCTTGACACGCGTTGCAGCTATCTCTACCTTAAGCCTGTGGAATGCGGCTATGACATTTGTAGAGACTAAAGTATCTTACCTGCCTTTATTTTCTCATCACAATGACAACTATATATTCTGCAGCATGTTCAAATTCATGTGTGAACAGAGCGCCTCATGCTTTCACATATGACTCTTCAACTGGAACAGTGCGTGCAGCTTCTCAAGGTTTGCTCACGTAACTCCACAACTTAATTCTAAAAAGGCTAAATGTGAGGAATGGCATTAAGTTTATATGTAAGAACGTCTGCCATTGCAATGTCTGTATCAAAACAATGCGATGAATATGTTCTTTCATAAATGGACGATCACGTTTCAAAGTTTATAGTAATAAAATGTTATGCAGACGTCCCCCCCCCCCCCCAAAATTAATTTATGATCATTTCAATGCCTTCATCCTGGGAAACTGTTCTAGGTCATGGTGAAGACTACCAAGTTCAACTTCCCGTTGGTCAATGCCCGAGAAGTTGCATTCATTATGTTACCCCATCACAGAGAATTATATTAGAGGAGCTACTTGACAGGTACAGTTGAACTAATCTTAGGCATCCGTAGAAACTTTTCTAGGTAGGTTGCGAACCGATTTATGAAATCAGCTCTACTGTTTTGCCTACTATGGTCCATTTATCTTACTTAACATACAACACACTACTCTGCTTATCATAATCTGCCACTCGTTCTAAAGACTCCTGTTCAAATGCTTATACAGTTTCTAGAGTTTTTCTTTCATCCAATTGAATCTCCCTTTTTTAACTTGCTTGATTGATGTTGCAGCATACTGAATAAACCCTTTTATGATACGTCAACTGAGGCGGAATTGCTTTACCCACTGATAACGAAAGCTAAATATGAGAATACCAGATACCAAAAGCCGAAAAAGCAACCAAAAAGTTCGGGCCAGCATGTTGATTGGCTTTAACATTGGGGTAGTAATGTATTAAATGAGCCATCCTGTAAATAGAATGATAAGGGCATGGCAGTCGTCAGCTGCATATACAAGAGCTTTATTTCTCTGTTCACTGAGACATACATGAAGATAAAGAGGCAGCGGTTAATACAATTCATGATACGGTTATGTAAGCGCATAATATCACTTAGGATGGTCGGGACAGTTCATGTTGATTACCTCAAATACAATTCATGATATGGTTGTGTAAGCGCGCAATATCTTAACAAGACAAACAATCTTGAGTTGAGCCTCTTGATGACAATGCCGTTTGTGTATTAGTGAGTATTCGGCCCAAAATCAGAAGCCTCTGTATGAATCTTGATTTCCTTTTCAAAGTTATATTTTGTATTGATAACATTGATATATTAGTTAATGGTTTTTTTTACCTGAGTTAATGGTTAAATACATCATATTTTAGATATATTTTTGCCTACACCATATTTTAGATATTTAGGTCATGGTCATGGTGTTTGTTATCATGTTAGTTTTTTTTTAATTTTTAATTTGCACTGTCTTTTTGCTAGTAGGGAAATGATATTCTTTTTGTCTCTAACTAGCATGTACTCTCCCGCGCAATGCGAGGGAGCATGTTATCATCACTACTTTTATCCTTGTAATGTTTGTGCCATTTCTTCTTACTTTTGTCCCTGTAATGTTTGTGCTAATGAATCATCTCTAGCACAATATCATGATGTAGATATGCGATGGTCCTTAGTATTGGCCCCCCAAGGGTGCTAGTGCATGTTTAGAAAATCTTTCCCCAGTGGTGCATGTAAGTTAAGACAAAAGACATCTTGAAATTCATAAAAAAACATTTTGAAATTTGTAAAAAACATTTCGAAATGCGTAAATTTTTATTGGATCCCATAAATTCTTCTTAAAATTTGTAAACTCCTTTATCTCAACAGATTCCTAAACACACGTTAAAATATTTTGATTGATGCGTTGAATGTTTTTTGGGGGAATTTATGAAGGATGCGAGTCTAGAAATCCCACATGGGATCGCCCCATCATGCAGGGCCCACAGACCGGCCGAACCCCAAGTTCAAATTTGAAATTTCCTCAAAAACCCTACTGACCGTTTGAGGAACAAAATAGTGAAGGCTCCCCTCGCTCTCTCATTCTCTCTCCATCGCTTCCTCGCTATAGCTCGTCCTAATTTGCCTCTTTGGTCTCAGAATTCTCATCTTTCTTCTCCAATATCTCCGTTACCGATCCCATGGATGGTACTTGTACTTTCTTTCCCTGCTTTTCCTGTAAGATATCGGAGATTACTAAAATGAGAGATCTCCTGTAACATTGTTTCTTGTTAAATATCTGAGGAAATTTAACGGGTCTCATACTTCTTGCAGAATTAACTATGGAGACACTTAATGAGAAATTTAATCAATTTGTTATTGACTGCAATTTGAAGTCATCAAACCGCGATTCAGGTTTTCATCCTTCCTGATCTTGCATTCACTCTGTATTCTCTAGATTTCGTTTTGATTTCTTAAGGTTTTCAAACAAAAACTGATTTGAAAGGCGTTGTTGATCGTTGGATCATTTGTTCAGTTTCGGCCCGGAATATAGCGGATAAAGCTAGTAACGTAGGTTCGTCTTCATGTTCTCACTTCGGGCCTTTATTTCTTCACTCTTCCTTATTCTATCTTCATAATTTTTTCCGCTCTCCTTGATAGAAGGAATGAGATGTGAATATGCGCTGTTTATTGATTTTTTGAATTGTTATTAGGCAATGTTTCACCACAAGTGAAGGAGAATTCTGTCTGCATGGATGAGAATAGTCTGTCCAACGGGACCAATGAAATTTCACCGGATCAGGGTCATACACTTCCAATATTGAAGAAAATACTTTATTTGAGTTCCAAAGTTCAGGTAGTTTTAAAGCTCAATTCATTTTTCACATTTTTTTTACTTGCGAATTTCTGGCTTCTCAGTCCTTACCTTGGCCCCTCTTTTCTCCTCCCTTTCTTTGTGGGTATCAAAAGAATACGTTTTTCCTGTCTGTTTCTTTAGTTTTCTATTGATTTTCCTGATTTTTATTCTTGACGCATAAGGAGTTGAAGAACCAACATTTAGCTCTATCTGATCGTGTGAAATTCGCAACCGATTCCTTTCCAGGCCTTGAAGTAGTAAAGTCTGTTCAAAGTCTAGGTAAAGTTCTTGAGTAAACCCAAAATTGAACGAACTCTCCTCCTATTTCTTTTTTTTAGTAGTTAAAATTTATTTTCATCTTTTTATCCGGTGCTAGGCACTGAATACGAACTACTGAAAAGAAAGTACCTAGAGGAGTCCGCAGAGCGGAGACGGCTTTACAATGAAGTGATTGAAATGAAAGGAAACATCAGAGTTTTCTGCAGATGCAGACCTCTAAATGAAAGTGAAATTGCAAATGGACATGCATCTGTCGTCAATTTTGAATCGTCTACTGACAATGAGCTTCAAGTAATTTGCTCTGATTCTTCTAAAAAGCAATTTAGATTTGACTGTGTCTTTCGACCTGATGATAACCAAGGTACCTGAGCATTTAGTTTTGTTTTGTATGTTATGTTGCAGTAAAGAAATTTCTCTCATTCTGATAAACGCTTTATTATGGATTTATTATCCATCATGCAGAGGCTGTTTTTGCACAAACAAAACCTATTGTTACATCAGTGTTGGATGGGTTTAACGTTTGCATTTTTGCCTACGGTCAAACTGGAACTGGCAAGACATTTACTATGGAAGGAACACCGGAACATAGGGGAGTTAACTTCAGAACATTGGACGAATTATTTCGTATATCTGAAGACAGACGTAGCGTAATGAAGTATGAATTGGTTGTTAGTATGCTGGAAGTTTACAATGAGAAGATAAGGGACCTCTTGGCGGAAAATTCTGATCAACCTACCAAGAAGTGAGCAATCATTCTAATATTTCACGTCTATTGAGCACTATAATTTTTAGGTGTTTCGAGCATATTGACGTTTAATCAAATTTTTGAGCGATTTCCATTGACTTGAATAATAAGTATATAGGTGCAACCATTATTTTAATTATCTTTAAGTCCTAGATATTTAGCAGAGGAAAACATGTTCTCAGGTTTACTTGATTAAATGAAGGTTGGAGGTTAAGCAAGCAGCAGATGGAACCCAAGAAGTTCCAGGACTTGTTGAAGCCCGTGTTCATGGAATAGAGGATGTGTGGGAAATGCTGAAGTCTGGAAACAAGACCAGATCTGTTGGGTCCACGAATGCTAATGAGCTTAGCAGCCGTTCTCATTGGTACATATTGATTATACTTATTAATTTATTTTCAAAATTTTCGGAGAACCCAAAATATTATACTGTAGTTAAATAAATAGCGAGCTCTTCCATTAATGTCACAGATTTAAAGTTAGCATCGTAACCGTTATTCCTACCAATGACTGATTTGCAATTTTGTGTAGTTGTACGTAGTTGATGATCCATAATTGGTTCCATTGCAGTTTGCTACGAGTTACAGTTATGGGGGAGAACCTTATCAATGGCCAGAGAACAAGAAGCCACCTTTGGCTGGTAGACTTAGCAGGGAGCGAACGTGTGGGAAAAACTGAAGCTGAAGGTGATAGATTGAAGGAATCTCAATTTATAAATAAGTCTCTATCAGCACTCGGTGATGTTATTTCTGCACTTGCATCCAAATCAGCCCACATCCCTTACAGGCAATTGTCATTTCCTCTCATTCACCTGAAAAATAGAAAAGTTATCATTTCCTCTCTTAGATACATTCCCGCTGAATGCTTTGTTATTTTATTGATATTTGTATTCTTTTGTTTGAGACAGGAACTCAAAACTCACCCATCTACTGCAGAGCTCCCTAGGTGAGGCTGCAATTCAGCGTTGTGCTCCTTTGAGAATAGCTTCTTTATGGCTGGGGTTTACATCTGAATCCCATGCTTTACATAGCAGATAAATTTTCTTGGATCAAAAGCAAAGTATTCAATTGATGTTGGATTCTTTGCATGTGCATTCTTTCTTATTTGTGATATTAATCTGCGATTGAAATGCAGGAGGAGATTGCAAAACTCTGATGTTTGTCCAGATAAGTCCAAGTGCGGCAGACCTAGGAGAGACAATTTGTTCGTTGAATTTTGCGACCCGTGTGAGAGGAATTGAAAGTGGCCCAGCTCGCAAGCAAGTAGACCTAACTGAGCTGTTTAAGTACAAGCAGATGGTATGCTGAAGTATAATTATATTTTACACGGGGAATGAAGCATCATTTTTGGCATCTAAAATTTGACATTGCATGAACAGGCAGAAAAGCTCAAGCACGATGAGAAGGAAACAAAGAAATTACAGGATAGCCTGCATGCCGTACAACTAAGACTTGCTGCCAGAGAACATATGTGCAGGAATCTTCAGGAAAAGGTAAATCGCGACTTGATGCGGCGGTGGCATCGTATAATTTTCCCTTGTAGTCTTGTAACGGTTCTTCCTATCACCGCTGTTTATTTAGGACATTGAAATTTACCGTCAACTCTAGTCGTATTTTGACAGGTTCGGGACCTTGAGAACCAGATAACAGAGGAGAGAAAAGCCAGATTGAAGCAAGAAAGTAGAGCGATAGCAATTTCAGGTCAACCGTCAAAACTCGCATCACTGAAAGAAGAACCAACTCGGAGACCTCTGGCAGATAAAAAGCCGCCATTGAATCCTTCGAAGTTGAGGATACCACTGAGGAGGATTACGACAAACATCATGCCCCTACCATCTCCTATGCCCTCAAAGAAAAATGGGCATATCACTTACAATAATGGAAGGAAAAACACTGCCAGAAAGAGCCTGATGGTGAGAAACGCAGAAGAACTTGTAAGACCAAGAAGGGCGTCCATTGCTGTGAGACCACAGGCGGCTGCGGCACCATCAACAAGTCAAGTTTTTCAGCCCAGGAGGCGGGTCTCAATCGCCACATTCCGCCCTGACGCTTCTGACCTGACAACCCCACTTCGTAGCTCTGCCTCTGGATTCACCAATGGCCAGCAATCATCGATAAGAAGCCAACGGAAAGCTCGGTATTCAAGGCTGTTTGCCCCATTACCAGAGATGAGAGCGTCGGTTGAGACAACTCCAAGTATCATGAGGAGCAGTAGTAAGTTCATGGGCAGTCCCATAGGGGCGATTAGGAATCCGGCTGTGGTTGCACTGCAACGAAAATCTTTTGTGTGGAGTCCTCTGAAGCTGAGAGGCTTGAAAAATTGCAGAAAGTCGTCACTGTTGCCATATCGGCCTCCCTCCGAAATGCAATGAGATTGACGGAGGTTGGTTTGTTTGTTTGTTTGTCAAATATAGCAGATACTTGTCCCTTATTGCTGCCATCTCGGCCTATTATCTCTTCTTAAAACAGAGGCAAATAGTGTATTTCTGAAACAAATACAGATTGAAATTATTGGCGTGAATATAATCGATTTCTTTTGTAACAGTGTGATTACTGGCTTTGAATGGGTATGGCCTACAAATTGAATTGTTTAATTAGTCCGTTGGGAGAATAGATTTTAAGGTAAACATGTAAAATGAATTTTGTCTCGATAAGCGCATGAATGGTTTTTGAATGCTTAAACGAGACAACTTCTTACAAAGCCAAGCAATCGAATGGTAGTTTCGTAATGAATTTCATTGAACTAACTTTTTTGAAAGAAATTAATTCATGTTATAAGTGTTAGGCTACAAAGCATTGGAAAATTTACCATTAGATTCTAAATGAAAGAATTAATGAATTAAATGTTTCAAAAATTAGTAAAATTATAGTAAGGTTCTAGCAATAGTTAGTCTAGCTGTTTTTTTGCCAATAGTTCGGCTGTTATTAGCAAACTCACTAGCAGTTAATAACAATCGGATTAGCTACTACTGAGATGTGATGGTAATTTTATCCATCCTTGAGACCTTTTGTTCATTAATTTTTGTTGTTGGAGTTTAATTGTAAATTTCCCTAAAGTATTCATGTTAAGCAATAATTTTATTTTTGGGATCAAAATAAGTTAATAGTTCTGTGAACTTCTATTTTAGTTGTTGCTGGAAAAACAACCTTCTAATTGCTAAATTTTTTTAGAACAAAGACCAGGTCGATTAGGAGAAAATTCGTGGGGACTAAATAAACAACGGAATGACCTCTGAGCGTCGGAGTGCAGTGGTCAGTGCGGCTGTCACTTCCTCAGAGGTTGAGAGTTCGATCCCTGGGAGCCACGCTTAAAGGTAGAGGATACCCACCCTTGGTGCAAAGCACCTTAAAGGGTTGCTCACGTGTATTCCTCACTCCGGATTAGTTGGTTGCTCTGGGTTATCTGGTCCAGTATGAAAGAAGGTTAGGGATTCAAGAAAAGGCGCCGGATACCGTGGGATTCACGGGCGGCCAAAGGCCCAATCTACCTTCGATTACTAAAAAAATAAACAACGGTATTTTTTGAGCAGCTAAATAAAGAGGATTTATCTTTATGAATCAATTATTAAGTAACCTTTGGCAAAAATACATATCACTCCTTTAAGCTTTATATAATTCATATATAACTGAGTTTTAAAGTTGAAACATTGACGCCTTGTAAATTTTAGCCACTAAATCGCTCTCTCATGATTTAAACCATGGTTAAATTATGTAGTTAGATTATGTGTAATTTTAAGTATTTTGAAGGGTATGCTTTTTTTTTTAACTTAGACCCTACGTTTTAAGTATGTATTTTGTTTATCTAAATTTATTTTTACTAAAATAAATTTAAAATGTAAGCTAATTTTTAAAAATTGTAATTACAAAATACAAAAAATTACAGTAGAATTTTTTTTTAAAAAAAAGGTAACGTGAAGTTTTTTTGGCGGGAAGGTAATTTGAAGTTAAAACTTTATCCACAGCAGAAATGGGGGGTCCAACCATAAATTAGCCATTTTTAAAGACAGAGCTAGATAATTGGCCGAAAAGACGTTGAAATTGAAAGGGCGATTAATTATTTTATTAATATTTATCATTAATATCTCTCTTTCGAAAAAGGGGTAGGGAGGGTTTCAATATAGCCGTTACACTTGTTTCGCGATGATGGACTCGACCGTTGGAACCCACAGAAGCATGTTTTGACTTTCCACTTCGGTGCCAAACTGAAAGAAAAAGGTTTTGGGTCGGTGTCCGTCTGTCAGAGTTAGAGAGTTTTGGGGAGGGAGAGAAGAGGACAAAATTTCATTCCCAATCTTTGGTTGGGTACTTTGCTGGAGAGAGAAGGGTTTGGGGTCGGAGTCGTAGTCGAAGTCTGAGATTGAAATTTTAAAATCGACCCTTGTGTTTCCTTAGGATAGCGCAGAGATGGTTGCGAGAACCCCACCAAAGTCCAAGAAAATGTCAGCCGCACTAAATCCTCTCCTCGTCAGAGAGACATTAAACAAGGTAATCTAAACAGTACCTCATGAAATTCAACATTCCGATTGCAGATCTCCATCGCATCAAACCTGAAATTAATTTCATGTTTGTGGGTGTTTGAAGATGGACCAGTGCATGGCTCGGCTTCAGGAACTTCAGTACACTGTGAGCGGTGGGACGAAGGTGGTGTCAGGGGTGAATCTCAGCCCTCGCAGTACCAGAGGCTATCTAAGAACCAGTCTGAGGTGCAAGCAAGAGTCACTCAGGTTTGGCTTAGATTGTTATGATGATGACCTAGGTTTAAAATCTTTAATCCAAGTCACTAGTTAAAACTGTGAACTGTGTTGTCGCAATTTTGAAGGATCATCAATGGCGCCCGTTCCAGATCTCCAAAAGGGAAGTTTCCGGCAAATACAGCAGGTATCTCTCTACCCCATAAGAAGCACTTCTCTCAGCCAAATTCTTTCATTTTGTCCTCACTTTCTTGATCGAAGGACCATTCATAAACATAGGTGAATGGAAGCGAATGTCATTGCCAGCAATGCTTGTGGGTGAAACTCTTGGGGAAATTATACAGGCGAGTCAATTTGCCAGAGATGTTGTTTCAGCAGTCGCTAGAAAAACTGATACAGAGGACCCGAAAACTCCGGGACCGCCACAACGGACAAGCCACAAATTACAACACCCAGAAAACACCCAACTCAAGGCTAGAAGAAAGCAAGAGAAGCAAACCAAGCTAGAATCGGCTCGATCAGAATCATCGTCCCCTTTACTTCGGAGGGCTCGTTCAAGGATCAATTTTAAGGTTTCTCCCCAGAAAGTAAGAGAACTTGATAAAGAAAATAACAGGTATATGGCAAACAGGGTGTCGCCGAGGAACAGGCCTTGGGCAAAGAAGACTGTACTATTCCCCAACCCTTTGTTCCTGACTACGCCTTCTTCACAGCAACACAAGTTTTGCAAGACAAGATCTCCCGTGATATCGAGAAACAGAGGAACACCACACAAGTTCTTGATTAAGTCCCCACCTTGTACTTCTAAATTCCAATCCAAGAACAAAAGCCCACCACCTAAATCCCAAGTCAAGGCTGAAGGTCCGCCATCCAGGGTCAATGCCCAGAACAAAAGCCCTACATCGAAATTCCAAGTGAAGATTAAAAGCCCGCGAGTTTTGTCTATGCCCTCACCCACCAGACCCCAGAGTCTCATGAAAAAGACTTCTCCCAAGAGATCAACTGTATCCAAATTGCGTCGATCTTTCTCACCGTCTAGGC